>CM026298.1:4446620-4574257 GCA_014851415.1 Cnaphalocrocis medinalis | reverse complement strand
TCTAAATGTGCGTGGAGGCTGTAAGTTCCTAACCAGCGGTTTTAGAACAGTGAACGTCTATTGTCTGAAATGATGATGATTGTATAAATATCTATACTCTGATTCATAATAATGTAAAGTAAACTAAACTGACAGATGAAAAACAAGTTTTTTTATGTAATAGGTAGCAGGCGAGCGGCGTCGCCTGATGGTAAGCAATTGCCGCCGCCCATGGATACTTGCAACACAGTGGAGTTACAAGTGCGCTGCCAACCTTTTATCCCATTTTCTTTCTATGCAAATTTCTATGTTTCTATGCAATTTGACATTTTGCATGTGTCAATTTGAGTGATAATGTATGGGGATGACACATTAACATCTGTCAGTTTACTTTACATGATTATGATCAATGTATCACGATACACATGCCCTTACTTCGTTTCGGACTTAGTTTTGCTAATAATTCCATATTTTTAAATAGATGGCGCTGGGTGTTTGGAATTGGAATGGCACCGCGCCAGTCTTTCGTCTTTTCGGATTATATAAATGTTGTGGCGAGATAACGGTACAAACAGCCACACAATCAACTGCACACTTATGCGTTACGAAATAAGAGTCAACAGTGTTTCATTGTTGATGATTGTACGCGTCCATTTAACGGGCGTAAAGTATGAAAACAAACGCTCTTTGATTAGCTGTGATTACATTGTAAGGCTGTATAATGAAAGAAAGATATATTACGAGTACTTTAGACATTACTATTTAAATGAATGAAGCAAAAAATAAATATTTTCATCATCAGCAACCCACACTCGTCTACTGCTAGACATAGGTCTTCCCCAATGCACGCCACCGTTCCCGATTTTCGGCCACTCTCATCCAGCTCACTCCAGCCAGCCTTCGAATGTCGTCATCCCATCTTGTAGCAGAAAGCATCCCAGCATCTTGCAGCAGATCCCATCTTGTAGCATGAATATTTTACAGCCTCTTATTTCATAACTAGTGGCCCGCCCTCACTTCGCTTCGGGATCGTAATTCAGAAACGAACCAATAGATGGCGCTGTGGTGAATTACATCGCGCAAGCCTTTCGTGTTCTCGGTTTACCTATCAGCCTTGTCGTTGTCTATAGAATCTCTATATAAATAGTATAGAAGATGAGATAGAGCTGCGCTTCGGCATGAATGGGCCGGTTACCACGGCCTCATAGAAGACCGGCGTGAAGGAGCGCCTGGGCTGTGTGCTTCGTCGAGTAATTGAGGGTATCGGAAGCCCAATTGGAGCAAGGGGGTTAAATGTCACATATCTCTGTTCATGTTATATTGTAAGACATTTATACCATGTGATATGCAAATAAAGAAATATGAAATATAGGTATGTTAGCAGCGCAAGATTTCTACTGGTGTTGCAGGTGTCTATGGGCGGCGGCAATCGCTTACCATCAGGTGAATCTCTTATAGCTGGCGACATAAAAGAATAGCGATGACCGTTATTTTGCGCACTTGTAATAAATAAGACTTTCTATTAAAATTGGTTTCTGCACACTGTTCAGGATTGTCTAATGAAATGCTTGAAAATGTATTGGAAATGCTGTAATTACTTGTTCTACGATGTTTTACATTGAGTTAATTGTGATAATAACCGGCGCGGAGACGCGCCGGGAGATAGGCCTATCTGAGTTGCTGATTCGTCTCTATAGAGGGCGCGACGGTCGCTCGCCGCCGCCGCCGCGCGGGAACTTTTAAACGTGGAACAATCTTGTGTTAACACACACTCAAGGTCATAACTCATATTTTATCATAACTCATAACTCATATAGTTTCTTGCCGCAGACCATACCGTCAGGTTATCCGTCTGCTCGTCTGGCACCTATTACATAAAAATACATTTAAATTGAACCTGTGGGATCCTGACCAGAGCTTACCAAACAGGTTTTAGAATAATAATTGTGGACAAGGAAATCTGAATCATGTTCCTGTAAAACCTGCTTTGCACTTAGCCAAAGCATTCGTAGACGCATATTGATAAAGCTAAGTAGTTTAATAGTTGCAGCAAATCAGAGAACTTTGAAGTAGAAAGTTCGATCAAAGAAACCCTAGAAACAGCGTGAAACGGCTAAATATGTCGCCGCCATTGAAAACTCCATTTGCAGTGCTCTATTTTTTTTGTTTTATGTGATAGGTGGCAGACGAGCAGGCGGATCACCTGATGGTAAGCAATTGCCGCCGCCCATGGACACCTGCAACACCAGTGGAGTTACAAGTGCGCCGCCAACCTTTTATCTCCTCCCCCCAGGTGGGCCTCCGGTACCATCACTCACTCGACGAAACACAGTACTGGGGACTTCACGCCAGTATCACTCCGGTCGAGCCGGCCCATTCAAGCCGAAGCGTGGCTCTCCCATTGTTAAATTTAAAACCAACTACTTTTGCTACGGTTATTTTATGTGATAGGTGGCAGACGAGCAGACGGATCACCTGATGGTAAGCGATTGTCGCCGCCCATAGACACCTGCAACACCTGAAGAGTCACAAGTGTGCTGTCAACCCTTAACCCCTTTCCCCCTAAATGGGCCTACATAATCACTCGACGAAACACAGCGTAGGCGCTGCTTCACGCCTCTCTTCGATCGCCTTTGATATCACTTAGGTCGAGCCGGCTCATTCATGCCAAAGCGTGGCTCTCCCATTGTTAAATTTAAAAGGGTAGTATTTAAACGAGCTTCTTTTTAATAGCATTTTTCGCCTCAGGAAATATATGTTAGCTTCTAAATTACTAAGTCAGCCACAACCAATGCGCGTCTGAATATTGAATATCAGCCACTAGATATCCTTTATGTAAGCCACTGTAAATTTAACTCAGCATGGCAGTTATTTTTTAGCATCTAAATTTGTGGTGTGCATTCAATAGCACCTTCTAAATTATTAATATATGACACCAAAATAGTAACTATATTAGCTTCTAATTTCATAATTTAGTATGAAAAAAAATGTAACTCATCCTACATTTAGTCGATCGTTAAATTTACCTAAAATTCTCATCGAATATTATATTAAGCTACTATTATTATTATACATAGACTATTTAAGGCAACAACGCAGCGATACTAACCGCCAATTATTGATTTATATTGATTGTGAGGATTACGAGAAAGAACATTTAAAAAATAATCCAGCTTTGAAAACAAAAAAGGAAAGTATTTTTTTTTACTTGCTAAGGGCTTGTCTAAGCTATATGTTATCGTCCGTGGTTTTTAGTAAGTATAAATTTAAATTAGCAAATATATGTATGTAATTCCGAATTATAAAAAAAAAAATATGTATTTACGAGCTTATAATGCCGCTCGCGCTTAAGTTGGCCTTCCACGCTTTCTTTTCAGTCCAAGCATTGTGCTTTTACCTCCGATGGCGCCATTACGAATTTCAGTCTGATTGCTAGGCCGATCAGATGCTTGCCGGTTGCTGTCATGTCACGCACTGCGCCAAATCGTAGGTACAGTGCTATTCTCGATAAAAGAATATGAAGTATTATTTTAGATGTTAAGTTAAAATATTTTGATGTTGAGTATTGAGCTTGATGTATTATTTTTGAGGACAGTGTATTGAAGCTGTACTTAATGGTGATGAGTTACAAATTCCGTGGCTGAGTTAGTAAATTAGTTTGCAATATATAAATCGAAGGACAAGTTAAATTAATTGTGGATATTGACTTGATGCTTCTTTAACATTTTTAGTTGCCATTGTAAAGAAGATGAATCAGTTAATTAAAGGCTAAGTAATTTTCCCGATGCTTAGTTATTAATAAGAATTTGGGGCGTGGCCAATAAAAAAATTGCGGCCATGTTTATATTTTTCTCAATTTAAAACCAATTATCTACTACCTACACTGTTCAAAACAGTGTTATATGTTTTTCACTACATACCTACTAGTTAACTGTTGAACAAACATCCATACTTAGTTTATATTACTTATAAATGGGAAAGTGAATCTGTGTGTTTGTCTTTCTTTCACGGCAAAACGGAGCAACGAATTGACGTGATTTTTAAAGTGGAGATAGTTGAAGGGAATGGGGAGTAACATAGGCTACATTTTGCCCCTTTCTAACCCACCATTTTAGGGAAATGAGGGGCGCGAGCGTAGCCGCGGGCAAAAGCTAGTTAATAATAGATCCTCGACCATCTGCCACGAGTCTTTGCACTTGTATAGTGATAATGAATGTGGCGGTCGCCAGGTTTTTACTGGTTATTCTATACTAGGCGTTAATGACTAATTAATAATTTCAAACCTTGTTTATTCACTACTATGTCAAGAGATTGCGGCCGACACGCATAGCTGATAATATGCCATTAATTATCTGAGGATTGAGAGCTGTAGGCCTGACGCGAACTTTTAATAAATCGTATTGTACGCTACAGAACTCCAAAGGGGAACTACTTAATTGTAGTCGATGTTGGTACGAGAGTTTGTGAGCTAAAGTGGAGATGGGCTAAAGGATGATAGGTGGACTAAGCTTACCGAATGGCAGCCAAGATTGGGACCACGTACTGTGGGTAGACCAGACCACCTGCTTATTGGTCAGACGTTGTAATGGTAGTGGCGATACAATGGATGAGGTTGGCTGGGGACTGTATGCAGTGCGAGATAGAGAAGAGGCCTATACAAAGCAGTTGGTGGATGTGGGCTAATATGATGATAATGATGACCCACGCTAGGATTACCTACGTTAATTCAATGTGTCGTATCGCACAATTTCCTTCAAATACGTATTGGATACCTGCTGTTGGCAATTTTACCGTTGTCCTTCATTAGTACTGTCGGTCGGCCTGACTATAGTTGTAAAATGCTTCTCTAATCACTTGACATTGGCGGAATCACTGCGCTTCAGACGCACGGGTCCAAGTCCATAAAAAAAAAGAAAAAATATATTGTAAAATCTGTGGACGGGCACTCACGTGCGATACTTAGAGAAAAGGTGCGATACTCAAAGATTTTTACACTATAACAAGATGGTGTACTATGAAAATGAATGCAATGTTAATTTCGATTCTATGCAGTGAGAATAAAGATTACTTTGAAATGCCAAATCGCTTTACAGAAAATCGAGCCGAGCGAGATGGCGATCGACAGGAATATGTCCTTGTCTAAAGGGTTGCCATCATAAAAAAAAACCTTTGTGGTATAACTTACGCAAAGTTTATATTTCTTCTTCTGGGGAACTTTCAAAATATTGAATAATTTAAAGGAATGATACGTTGGAATTAATAATGTCTTTTTTATTTTTTTAATTTTAAACCATGATAAACGACTAGTTTTATGTAAAAGTCGGTGATATGGTAGTTTTAATTATAATAAATATGCAACACTTGGCGTCTGGACATCACCATATGGCGGCGGCAAAAATTTGAAAGATTGTATTATTGTGACGACAAAAATAAAGTGTAAAAATTGTGCTTATTTATTTAATAATGGTTCTCACTTGTTGTGTGATAGGATGCAAAAGTGAATCATATAAAGGTTGCGGTGTATCTTTTCATAAGTAAGTGTTTAGTCAAAGTTTTATTTTTGCATTGAGTAGGGTGTCCATTTCGCTTGTCATCTAAAGACTGGATTTTTTACTGTTTCAGATTTCCAAAGAATGAAGAAATTAAAAAAAGGTGGCTTACCGTCATACCGGGAAAAATTACTAAACAAGTGATTTTCAAACGTTTCTAATGTAAGTCCAACCTTTAGATGATGATCAGTTCATATAGCTCCTTACTCACTCGACGAAACACAGCGTAGGCGCTGTTTGACGCTATATAATGTTCACTACATTATACTACTTAACTGTTGAACAAAAATCCATACTTACATTGTAAATGGGAAAGTGTCTGTCTGTATGTTTGTCTTTCTTTCACGGCAAAACGGAGCGACGAATTGACGTGATTTTTTAAGTGAATATAGTTAAAAGGATGGGGAGTAACATAGGCTACATTTTGCCCCTTTCTAATCCCTTATTCTAGGGAAATGGGGGGCGCGAGCGAAGCCGCGGGCAAAAGCTAGTTAATAATAGATCCTCGACCATCTGCCACGAGTCTTTGCACTTGTATAGTGATAATGAATGTGGCGGTCGCCAGGTTTTTACTGGTTATTCTATACTAGGCTTAATGACTAATTAATAATTTCAAACCTTGTTTATTCACTACTATGTCAAGAGATTGCGGCCGACACGCATAGCTGATAATATGCCATTAATTATCTGAGGATTGAGAGCTGTAGGCCTGGCGCGAACTTTAAAAAAAATCGTATTGTATTTGTATCCACGCTACAAAACTCCGAGGGGAACTACTTAATTGTAGTCAATGTTGGTACGAGAGTTTGTGAGCTAAAGTGGAGATGGGCAAAAGGATGATAGGTGGACTAAGCTTACCGAATGGCAGCCAAGATTGGGACGACGTCCTGTGGGTAGACCGCCTGCCCGTTGGTCAGACGATATTGTAATGATAGTTAACCAAAAGAGTGATGGGTATGAATGTAAATGGGCCAAGAAGCAGAGGACGGTCAAAAAAGAGATGGATGGATTGTGTGAAGAATGATATGACTGAAAAGGGGGTGGATGATACGATGACGAAGGACAGGGACGAATGGAAGAAGAAAACATACTGCGCCGACCCCAGATAACCTGGGAATAGGGCAGGCAAATGATGAGTGGGGAAACAATGGATGAGGTTGGCTGGGGACTGTATGCAGTGGCGAGATAGAGAAGAGGCCTATACTCAGCAGTGGGTGGATGTGAGCTGATATGAAGATGACCCACACTAGGATTACGTTAATTACTCATCACGATGCACCTTCAAAATGTCGTATCGCAAAATTTCCTTCAAAAACGTATTGGATACCTGCTGTCGGCAATTTACCGTTGTCCCTCACTAGTGCTGTCAGTCTGACATGTGTCAAATCGGTTTTTTTTAGCGGCCTTACTATAGTTGTAAAATGCCTCTCTAATCACTTGACATTGGCGGAATCACTGCGCTTCAGACGCGCGGGTCCAAGTCCATAAAAAAAAAGAAAAAAAAAGATGTAAAATCTGTGGACGGACGCTCACGTGCGATACTACCCGTGCGGATAAACGCTGGGATTAGAAATGGCGGCGCAACTATTCACCTCTCGCTCGCATACTATTTGCGTCTATACTCGCACACGTGGGTACAGACTGACAAAAAAAAAGCTGCGTTTTAATAAAATAATGTGAACTAGTTTTTCCGCGGTTTTGAACCTTTCGTTAGTCTTGTCATATTTTATTAGAAAGGTACGTTATTCCTCATTACTATAGGCTATGTATTACCACGGACGAAGCTGGGGCGGACCGCTAATAAATGAATATTTTTGTGAGAACAAATTCGTTTATAAATGCGATAATTATAAATTATTATTTGTTTATAAACAATGTCTTTTTAGGAAAAAAGAATTTATCGCAATCTGAATTATTTTCATGGATGTTTTACATAAATACAGTAAAAAATACTACTTACAAAATAATAAAACCTATAAAACATATTATTTGAAACATACTATATTATTTGAATTAATAAAATAACAAAACATTTTCAATACTAACGATATTTTCTACGATTTTTCAGTTTACTTATATTTAATTATAATTTTACGTACTTAGTATGCTGACGGTACCGACTCGTCGGTCCGCCATTTCTAATCCCAGCGTTTATCCGCACGGGTAGTACTTAGAGAAAAGGTGCGATACTATCCCTTCCGACGTTTGTGCGATCGGTTTTAGGTCTGCTTACGTACGTGCGTAAGATAAAGGGAGCTGTTCAATTTTCATACAAATTGTTTACGATTCGCATACGCTACAATGTCTGTGAACAGTTCGTGTTAGGCCTACTGAGCGGTCTGATTGTTCTACGCCGCAATAGGCTAGTATTATCGATAGTCAGTATAGTTGTGTGTAGATTTGCGTAATAAATCACGGTTTAGTATGTAGGTGCTTATCTACATAACATAGATTCAATGAATGTGTGGGTACTATTTATTTGTGGTGTCGTTCATTTTTATTTATTTCTTTATTCGGTACACAGAACAGAGTTACAACAATGCATGTTTAATACTAAAAATAATAATATAGAAACAATGATAAGTTGTAGCACCAAAAGTATGTGTACACAGCATAACAATCAATTTTTAAGAGAACAATCGTGGATTTTACTAATTATAACAGTGTAGTTAGGTTCATTGCAATAGTTTGGACTATTGATTGGTCGTTCATAGTAACTGTACTCATCCACATCATCTTCATTTTCTTCAATTATTTTAGCCAATAGATGTCCACTGCTGGGCATAGACTATCGCGTGTGAAAAATCCGCTAGATCTCTGTAGACTGACGTCCAACTTCGACGTCATTGGTTTTTTAGTGACATTATGACATCTCACATCAAAATTAACCAATCACTGTGAGATGGACCTCAGTCTAGCCACGCCATCTAGCGGAATAGACCTAAGTCTACACTCTATAGACACGCCATCTAGTGGATTTTTTACTAAATCGTCGGTCCAACTTGAGGGGGGCTTACCCCCTTGTGGTTTCTTTCTTTATGATGTGGCCACCACTGCATGTAAGTAAAAAGTAGCGAATTAATTACTTTCTCTACTAAATTATAAATCACAAGTTCCAAAATATCCTCAAATAGGAAAGCGCTCTCTGAATTCTGAACGAGGCCTAAGTTCTTGAATCGTTAACGAATAGACTTTCGTAAACTTTGACCAAAGGAACAAATACTAAAATATCGTGTTTGAGAAAGTTAAACGCCGAAATAAGTGGATTTAACTCCACAACTTTGTCAAGCGAGCCGAGACTTAAGCCGGGCCAGGGATGGGACTTCCATGGTAAATAAATATAGGTACCTACCTAAATCTTAATTCAAGAATTCAAGATGGATCTTGGTCACCTTCAAAGGCCGGATTGGCAAGAGGTAGCTGAGAATAGAGCGGAGTGGCGAATTCTCGTGTCGGAGGCCAAGATCCACTTCGGGTCACCAGCGTAGCAAGCAAGTAAATCTCAAATATCACATTGCATCGACTTGACCCAAAAGTTCCACGAGAACGCTACTACGGTTCGTTAATAGAGTAAGATAGATAGATAACGTGAGACGAAGAATATAGTACATCTAGTGTTTAAAGACTTTGTTATTACTTTTGTTTTTAAGCCCTCTTAACCTAACCATCGCCTTAGACCTAGGGGTAGGAGCTAAAAATCAGCGCTGATCTATGTCAGCACTCGCTGAGCTACTTCCTTTTGCTTTTTTTATATATTGGCTCACCACAGCCTGATGATAAGCAAGAGGAGAGTTACGTTGCAGTTACAACGGACGCGATGGCACGGCATCACATCCGTTGGCACCGCCATACTGGCCCGCGAGATGCTTCTTCACGCTTCGTACTGCTTTTATCTTAACTTAAAAATATGTACCTTCTTGTGGGTTTTGGGAAGCAATAAACGCATTTTATTTACTTATTTACCCATCCATTTGCCGCGAAAGCTACATCTAAGGAACCATTTTGAAAGGAACCGGGCCTCACTCGAAATGTTCTTAAGAAAATCTCGAGTGATCAAATCATTTAAACGCTCCATTTGTTAGTAGGTACTCTTTTACAAGGGAAAACCTTTGTTTGGGATCAGGGCGCCAAAAGGAGGCATTATCGCTCACTTTGCGAAATACTGATTTAGATGACAATGAACGACAATCGCTTGTGTGGGAATGTATCCAGCTGCAGAAAGTATAAATGACAGTTCCTCAGTGTCGGTTCATTCACCGGGGTGTATGCGGTAAAGAATGCCGAGGTAAGCTATTATTACTCACTCATTTGTCTTAATTTATTTATTTAGAACTAGTCACCCTCCCTCAATTCGTATCGGGACTTAATTTGTAGGTACTAGTTCAAATCTTTTTCAATAGATTGCGCTAGGTGTCGAATGTCGATAGCATCGCAAAAGTGATTCACCTTTTCAATTAGCCTATTTAAGGCTTGTCGTTTTCTATAGAACTTCTAGAAATTTAGTCTTGGCCTCCGATATGAGATCTCGCCATTTGCCTCGATCTTGTGCAGCTAGTCGCCTATCTCCTGCTTGCAATTCTTACAGATTCTATAGAAGTTACCTCTTTATAAATAGTAGGAAGGATAGATTAAAATTTGAGTAAAGTCGCATCACTATATCAGGCATCGTGTTGCACAAAGTTTGAATTTAAAGACTCCTTTGAAGTTACAATACCGCTGTTTGCCTTCGAAGCCTGGTCTAAGAGGATTGCTTGTATTAGTAAAGTTGAAGGTAGGTACTATTTTTCGGGACGGATTGGGACGTGGTTGTAAAAAACACAGAGGAATATCAAAACGTTTTTACTAAATAGTCAGCAAATTCAGCAATTCTCGTAGAAAATTGAATCGTACCTATTATCTTCCTCTCTTCTTTTAGACTTGAGGAGCTGATGCGTTGCCTGCCGACCTATTAGGAAAGAGAATAAGAGCCTCCATCTAAGTCGGTATTGCGTCACCTCCTGCCAGTCATAAGCCTTAAGTCCGCGCAAATCGTTCTCAACTTCATCCCTCCACGGTACCTTGGACGGCCAACTGGCCTTCAACCAATTCGCCGTCGCAGGTAGGCTCTTTTTGCCGCAGGATCTTCTCCCATTCTCTCATACGTAACATAGATTTGAGAAATCCAGAGCTGCATGCACTGATTTGAACTACGACCTCCTGTATGGAAGGCCTTCGCTCCTATCCAAGTCGTCGCATCTCTATTCTCCATAAAAACGTCGGGAGAAACAGTAAAACAGTTCTTGTCGCCTGCTCCTATTTTATGCGTTCGTTCCAGTTACGCCACTCGCCCGCGAAGGGGAAACAGGGAAACTCAATCAGGGCAATGGTTTCTGAATGCGGGGGGAGTGCCATAACGGATCGCAGTCAACGATGGATATTATTTAGCGATTCCTTTTGTACACAACTACGAATGGAGTCTGTTAATTCAGCTAAAGCGTAAACTCGGTAGGGATTTGGTTATTTTGCTACACGATGTGATTTGATATTTCTGAAGAAAAACTCTATCGTGGAAAGAAGTGCAATGAGTGTTTTTGAAAATGAAATATCCGATAGATGGCATTACGACGACGACTGACTACTTTACCGTCACCAACTTTGACGACATTGGTTGTTTTTTACGTTATTTCGAAATATCAACACTTTCACTATTAGTAATAATTAGTAGTTTTGTAAAAACGTGGTCTAAAGTTAGTCTCGGTTTAAAACTGATGCTGTCGCCTTTATAAAAGTGACAGCATCTATGACTAACTTTAGTCTCTGTTTTGTAATAAGGGGGAATATGTCCAAAAATTATGGTAGGACTACGATCAGGAAGGTGCTCTGTGACATCACAATGGGGGAGGGGGTGGGGGTACAAACAAAACTTGTTGTACAATTTTTTTTGGAATTGACACGACACTTGTAAGGCAAGCCGCAGTTCCAACTTTTGTCGGGAGCCAAAATAAATAACCGTAGGTGTCAAAACCAATCTACACGTGGTAGGACCAGTCGTCTACGTAACGCTGTTTTTCCGGACTATTCATTTTCAAAAGCTCTTATTTTTTACAATTCATAATACTGATGATGACGTCACAAACCTGCATATTAACAGGGCTAAGCCGACATGATATCTGCTCCAACAGGACACAGGACATCACGGTGACCTCCCATGACAGGAAGCGTGATATTTCATCCCGCGTTATCAGCAGCTAAGGATAGCTGGCGTATAGGATACGATAGGACGCAGTTACAACCTGGATCTTATTACCAAATACTTATTATTTAGTTTCCAATAATATATTCGCTTGACTACAGGTGGTATCTATAATTTCCTCTAGACGCCTCACAATAAAAATGTGTTTAAAGATTTCCTTCATCAAGTCATCGGTTTTGAATATCTTCAGGTACGTTTAGTAAGCATTAGCAGCAGTAAGCATTTTTTTATAGGCGGAGTGGGTTTAGCTGATGTGTTAAAGCTACAGGTTCTGGGGTCAGGATGTCCGGTCGACTCTTCTGCATCAGAACGTCGAGTCAGATAGTTATTATGTCAAAGGACTTACTAAAGTACCAACATATTTTTGTACACATGAGATCATCTTCGGTTGCTTCTGAGCCCAGGGTACGGTTAAACCATGATCCGATATTCGGTAAGCTTGGTAATTGCAATGAAGCGACTGCCGTCTGACTTTCGCAACCTAGACAAAGAACCAGACCCCAGTGGGTCTGAAATTATTCTGACCATGTAACCATGACCGCTGGGTCATAATTTCCGAAACGTAAAGTTTTCCCTCGTCGTCGAGTTAACAATATCAAGTCATTTTGTCAGATATTTATTTATTCGACTGCCACGGGTATACCTAGATGATAGGCTCATTTTGTCCAATAACTTAAGAAGCCGCGATAACTATCAACTGTGTCGGAACGGCACACGAGTCTAACAGTGACGTGTGTAACTTAAGTATCTTTTAATAGTAATATTAGTGCTATTAAACAACTTGCGTGGCCACTACTGCGCCACGGGAACCAGTCGCTGTGCTATGGATACAACGGACGTCGTTAATCATTAAATTAATTGGTTACAAGACTTTTTTGTCGAATTTATTTGGCACGTGACTATTTTCAATCGACAATCTATCAAAGGATCAATGAACTTTGTTATGGCATTTATAATTAACTACGTTACCGAATATTAACGACATTATTATAAATAACAAAGCAATGTTTTAGCAAAAAGCAGTATGTACTTAGGTATTAATCATGCTATTTTATTACAATATTTAGTGCTTTCATTAAACCTGCATTTGAAAGAGATACCTAATTTAAAAAATAACAAGGTAATAAACTCTTTAATTTAAGTACTGAATATTTAATTGTTAATGAACTATTCTAGATAAGTACTCTAAATTGTGTAGAGTAAAATTTAAGCTAGTAAATATCCTACTTCAAAAAAAACTGAATTTAAAATCAAAATCTAGTATTGATTAGAAAATAAAGTTTACTACCACAAACCAAAGAAAAAAAGCCATTGCAACACAGGTTAATGGTACAGTCAGCGCCATAAGTAGATTGCACATTATTTTCCCAATATTTAGACAGTTTTCTCAAATTAAACTGGAACGGTTTATAATGTTTCAAGCTCTAGTTTAATAAGTTTTACATTATGTAGCTCATTTTGTTTTCTTCACAACTTCTCATTTTTCCATGATTTTTCTCAGGATACTTTAGGAGATGGGAGAGGAAAAGGTGAGAGGACTGCATTCCTGTAACAGACATTATTGACTATACTGACAGTAAAGACAGACAAAACAAACCTTACGATAAATGCTGACAGCCAGTTAGCCAAAGCCGTTTCACCTGTCGTAAGCATACATGCCCACGTACTACAATAACAGCATGGTCAGCATATTTTGCCATAATCGGTGTAGAAATGTTATGAATTGGTTACTAGTACAATCATTTCAGATTTGTTATATTGACAGATACCTTAACATCAAAACTCATTGTCACTCTTTATCAGGTAAGATTATACTCAAGTATTAGTCTACACAGACCCTCAGTATGTAAAAGAGCGATTTAAATGTACTAGCACGGTCTGTGTACATGGATACATTCCTGAATTGACTTATATGGTGGGAAATGATGGTGAGTAGGTGTGGATACAGGGGAGGAGGGGTGAATCAAGTATAGTGTACGACAATCTACTATATCCAATTCCATTAAATTTATTGTCTATCAGATTACAATTAGGATGGAATAAATATGAAGGTTATATGTGACAACCTGTAAGGGCATAGCAAAACATGCTAGTCATTAATTTATTAATAGGCACCTAAAAAATTATCTACAAAACGAAATCTGTGCTCTAGAAAAGTCAAGTCATAAATGCTTTAAGTAGCACAAGTAAATTGGAGATATTGGTATTTTATCTTAAGTGCTTTGCGTAACATTGACGAGAAAGTGATAAAAGTATGTTAAAAATAAATGCTCATAGATAATGTGAGTACGCAGTGACATCACAGGTGGAAAACAACAAAATGAATAGTAGGTCTGTGACTTCTAAGCCACAAGAGTTACTTGTGATATGAATTTATAAACCAAATAAAATAGAATCTGAAAAAGTCTGAGATGTAAGGGCCAGTTCCATCAAACGGATTCTGTTGTACAAACAGCCACACATCAGGTTACTACAATCTGTAACTTATTATGTTTGACATAAATTTGATAATTTGTATACCTACATTTATGAGCGGATATCCATACCATCCCTACCCTTTGCAATTTTGCTCATACAAACTCGACAACAACTCTTGTCTTTCACCTGTTTTGGCCAGTTATTCTGCTTTACTGATGGTAACCAATTGACATCCATAGTACCGGTGCTTAACCAATCTTGTATGTCATCAGGTCAATGGCAGGGGTTGAGTGAAGAAAAAAACATGTTTGCATGATCTAGAAACAGTTGTTGATATGGTTAAAATTGTCAAATCATCGAATGTGTAGGCACACATTGTTTAAGTTTACATTCAAAAGAACATAACTCCCAACATTTAAAAAATTCACTACATCAATTTCGAATTCCCAACCAACAGACGTTGATCATGAATAATTCTACGCGATCGACTTATTTCAATAGCAAATTCGAGTACATACCCTCTCTCGCTTTCAAGTACACAGTGTTGGCGACGATGTTCTCTAATTCCATCAGTTCCAGTGTGGCGGATTATACTGTCGACCCTCCAGGAAGCTCTGACCCGCCGGTGCGGCCGCGTCGCCGCCTCCAAAACACCACCACAGCCCATCAATGTACGTAACGCCGGCCACGAGCAAGCACTGCACACTACACAAGCCAACTCTTGCACATAACACAAACACACAACTTGAACTCGCGACCGGACAGCCTCAGCACCCGGGACACGCCACGACCGGCCCGTAAACACGCTGAACTGAGACCACTCACAAGACACAAGTCAAGGGTGTGGTAGAAACGGCGCTATCATCATTCGCTCGCGGGCTGCAAGGACGCGGACGCACGGGCACGTCGGCGGCTTCCGTAAACGGCTAGTTTCTCTCAGTTTGTACGCGGGGAGCACACGCCCGAATTATGCTGGATATTGATGACGGACAACAGCGCGATACGCGACGAAAAATTACCAATTTACGGCACGGCTGTGTTTCCAGTTGCCAGATAAGGAGATAAATTTCTACTACCTACGCTTTTATGACAGCGTTGATGGATGGACGGATGACGGATGTCAAACTTCAGTTTGCGTTTCTAATTTAAACTGTTTCTAAATACTGGTGAACCCGTGAACTGCAGCTGCAGGTGTACTTCTACATTAAAGTAGGTATTTGGCTGATGAATGTAATTAATGATTTTATGATTTTGCAGGTAACACCAAACCAAAGAAAAGAATCAATTGTATAAAAGTATTCACTTGGGCGAGTATTTTTTTTCTGAATTGAAATATTTACAATATACCTATTCTTGACTTCTTTTCTAAATTACTGTTTGAAATTACTAATTAAAGTTTCACTTCAATTAATTTTTCCTGATATTGGTAGGATTTATTTATAATAGCAACATTGATATAATGGGGATGCTATAACAAAAATTTGGTAGAATCCATTTAATTTCTTTAATTTTTATATGATTGTGTATGTATGTAATATAAAGATGATTTAAACTTTCACGATAAATCGTTTATCACGAAAATATTATTTAATATTCATTATATTATGATAATTCTAAACTAAGCTTCACAATCACTTTTGGCTTAATAGTTACCGAACGATACATGTTAAGTCAATGTCAAATTTGACAACTGTCAACACAGATGCCAGATTGAGAAGATTACCCCCAATTTTGGGGGCTTTTTGAAGTCTTGGGGGGAAATTTAAGGAGAAAATATTTATAGGGGATAGTCAGGGGGAAAATTCTGGTAAGTATAATAAGTACAAAAACAATGAAATCGTTAAAGTTAAATCAAACCTAAGTGAAACCAAAATCGATAAGACATAATTATGTAATAATAATTATTATTATGAGTGCAGAGAAGAATGCATTGGGTTGGGGGACGAATCCATTAAATTTGGATCAGTTTAACCAAAGCAAAGATGCATTTTTTTTATTACCTTTATCTTTTTGGTTTTGGGGTAGGTAATTTCGGGCAACGCAACGAGGAGAATGTGAAATAGTTATCTGGCAACACTGACTGTCATTCAGAACCCGCAATTTTCTCTTCACGTGTTATTCAAAAAATGTTCAATTAAAACGCGAAAAAACACGTGCAAAATACCTAAATAATCAAGATATGAACGTGGAGCCGTGTAGCGTGTGCGGCGGCACCGATGTGAACCTCGTAGACGGATTTTACTACTGTGTTGAATGTGGCACCCAAGATGCGAACGTTCGAGAGACCGTGGTTGAGGATAGGGCTCTGGCAGACGGGACTTTCACAGTGAGACGACACATAAAAGTCAATTTAGCAGCTGAAGAAGCGCAGGAATGTAAGTAGCAGGTTATAACCTCAAAGGTTGTCTTTTAGTGTTTTCCTAAGAATTAAATTGAAATGATTAGAATTGAATAGGTAATTTTATTATTATAATTATTTTATCATCACTCTCAGGTACCTCTGGGTACCGCAGTTGATCTCAGCACTGTGTTCAGTTAATTAATCGTAGATGAGGAGACAGCACATGTGAACATCAATGTTTTAAACAATTCCCCATTTATTCGTTATTTGGATATTGTGACAGATTATAGACAAACCGATGCCACAATTGAATTTTTTCCGAATATATTATTCTGCTTTACTTCTACTTTATTACCAGAAATGCTCCATAACCATAACTTTCAGATATCCAATATAAAAATATATTATCAAAATGATACCAAATTGAAAAAAAAATCATATAGTTAGTAATGGATTGGGAAGATAGCTCCGCCAATTAAAAAATAAAATTATTATCTCTAAAATCCTTAATTTGAAATTAATAGTGAAGATTAATACATACTTGATATGTAGTGGATTTAATTGAATATTTTATATTCCAGTAAGTGGTGAATGGCACAAATGGCATGCATACAACTTCATACTCTCCGGGCTGGCGGACGAGCTGATAGCAGCCGGGGCAAAGCCAACCTTCAAGACAAAACTGCTATGGCTCTGGACTAAGTACATCAAACAATTCCAAAATAAGGATGAGTTGGGGTAATTATACATTTAATATTTTTCTTTTAACAATAAAGAGATAAAAAAGAAAGAAAAGATAGGTAAATCTTTTTTGCTATCCGAGTTATTTCAGTGTCAAAAAAAAACTGATATAATGTGTAATTAGCTACTTTATATTCACAAAAATGTACAGTAATCTCTTGATCCAGTCGAAGTGATGATGTAAATAACTAGCAAAGTGCATGTCCAGCTACTAGGCTGCAGACTGACAGACAGATGGATGGACATGGTGATACTATTATAGTTTGTCTTGGAAAAGGGATCTATTATAATTATGTAATCTTTATTATTCCAGTTTAACAATAGATGGCGACGAAAATAAAGAAAACAATACAGATGATTCAGAAGATGAAAACTTAAATGACCACAAGTCCAAGAAAAAGAAAAAGAAATCTGGTTACAGGGCCCTGAAGATGACAACAGATGTGAGTGTTATCAAAAAAGGGCTCCTATGCAGTCTCATCTATGCCGCTTTGAATTTAGACAGCAGTGAAATTCAGTTATCTGACTTGTTACGATACATTAGAGAAGGCAGAGTGAATTTCAATGATTGCTTGAAATATCTCCCAAAAGAAATAAAATTTCAACTAGTTCCACAATGGGAGACATTTACTAAAGAGCTCTGTTTCATCCAGAGGCATGCAAATCAATGCTTTGTCAATTTTCAAATGTCTAAGCATTGTACCAATTATGCCAGATCTGAAGCTGATTGTAGATAGGTTTATTAAGGAATTGTGTTTGCCAAATGACTTTAAAAATCTAGTCCTATCTCTTATAAATTTAGTCCCATGTGATGTATTCTTAGAATTGGATAAGTCAATCATGAAATCCTTGTTACGGATACCACCATATGAATGTACAATCATGGCATACATTCTAGTTGCTTTCAAGATGTGTTTTGGTCTAGATGATCATTATGAAGTGAAGGTCTCGGATGCTGTTGAAAAAATCAATGATGAAAATTGCTATCTGAAGTCCTACAAACTTGGTGCCTACTCAGAACCCTCAGATAGACTTTTCTCTTTCAGAGAATGGTGTAGTTTTATTCAGCTTCGTAAAATAATATTATGTAAATACTATTTGCACTTGGCAGAGCAGTATTCATTAGATATTGATGATTATGTATATATGGAACAATGTAAGGGACGGAAAAAAGACAGAGAACCATTGTTGAGTGATGAAATCACTATGAATTTACTTAATAAGATACCCCAAATTAATACAGCTGAAGTTATTCCCAAGAGTGAATTCAAAGCCACTTTAACTCCTTTGTCCACTTATACTGATCTTGTGTTGCAATACTTTAGAGATCCAGATTTAAGGTTGCTTTTTAGTGAAGATTTTACACAATATTCTCTTAAATATGCATGCGAAAAACTAAATCTTTGCAATGAAGATGACGCAAAGAATATTATTTTAGGAGTAGACGATACTAATAAAATTATAAATAAACATATTTATGGCCGATTAGAAGAAACCCCACCACATGACACAACTATGGTGTATGTAAGGAATTGTGAAAATAAAAATTGGCTCAAGACCAATCAGCCATCAGTTGAGCACATAAAGAAAACCAACATTGATAGAGACAGTGATCACGGTTATGATTCCAATTCGGAAAACATACCTGAAATTGAAATTAGCAGTAAAGATGAAGAGAGCAGCAATCATGGTTCTGATGTATCCGTGAAAGATGAGATAGAACTCGAAGAAAAAACATTAGAAATTATTGAAGAAGAGGACTCTGATAAAAATATATTTGATGATGATTTTAATAATTTGGTCTTCACTGAAGAAGAACATAAGGTTTTAGGCGAAGATGAAATTAAAGCTGAAGACCCTGAACAATTTGAACATAGTAAAAATGGTCATGGCCTTTCCCAAAACAATGTATTTCCAGATAACGAAGACAGCAAAAGTTACATATCTTACAATAACTCTGACCTATTTTATAACCCAGACACATTTGACAGATCTAGAACTATTAAAGAGTTAGTTATAGCTACATGTCTTAAGTACAAGATTAGAATTCCCAGCGAATACAATGAGAAAGAACCTAAAAAGCGAAAATCTAAATTGATTAATGATGTGGCTGGTGAAAGTGGTGCAAAGAGACCCAGACTAGAAGTTGGATCAGAGAAAAGGAAAAAGGCTAAACCTGGAGAAGTGAAAGAGGAAGTTCATAAATTAATAGCCGAATATTACAAAAATTTAGAAAACGATGTTTTTTTGGAATTAACAGAGCATGTCAAAAATGTGGTAAATGAAAGTACCAAGGCACTAAAAGATAATGAAGATATAGAATTGGATACAGCTGACACGAATATTACTGGACAAAACGATGGAGACGCTAGTGTCTCAAAAATAGACGAAAGCAACACGGTCGCTATTGATGAAAATGAAAATATAGAAATAGATGATACTAATGTAGATCAAAGCAGCTTACAAATAACTGAAAACGACAATGTCTGCGAAGAAAGTCAAGTAAAAGACGATCCTAATTTTGACGAAAATGAGTATGACATTAAACAGCTTTACGTTAAAGTTGATGGTAACAATGACAGTGATTCAGATGAGTTATTTGGCTTAGAGAATGATCCCGAACTTATAGCAATACTAGATAAGAAGATAGATGAATTTTCTAAAGGGGAAGCTCCCAGTTGTCATTCCTAGTTTAGAAAAGGTCACTTATGATTCAGATGATGACCTACCATTAAGTGTTTTGAAAGAAGAGAAAATAGCTATGCAACGGAGAAGAGCAAGTTACGAAAACTTGCAACCATTAGTTAAAAATAAGGAGCATGTAACCGAATTTAAGTACTGGACTAGATTTTACGCATCAGCCAAGATGCGCAAGCAGTATGAATTGAATGAACCATTTAATATGGAACTTCAGGAAAATCTACCGGCTAGTTTTTTGTTGGTCATTAGAGAATGCGCTGGTATTATTGACTGTTCTCCTTACCACCTTTATAAGGCAATGGTAGGTTTAGAGCATCGAATTTTAACACATAACAGATAGCATTTACAAAGGATCCAAAGTGCCTTAGCCCTCTGTGTGGGTGGACACAATATGGTGAATCTTGAGCAGGCTCAAGTGTGGCCAGCTAATTTATATCTCTTGTTTGAATTCTCGCTATAATTTCGCTGTAAACAAATTGGTGGCATATAGGTACACAATGATTTTCTAATTGTTTTGCTTTATTCTGTCTACTAATCACTAATGTATGGGAAGCCGGAAAGTGACCTTATTTTGAGATGAGACCTATGTTCCTTGGAGGAAAGTTATTGTTTACATAAAGTGCCCTCGAAAAGTGAGTAAGTAACTAAATAAAGCATGTTATATAGTCGCCGAGTAGTGCTTACTCAGGCAGTAATAGCAAATGTGTTCCTAGGAATAGTTAGGTATAGCTGGAGGCACGAAAGTATAGCGATGACCGTTATTTTGCGCACTTGTAAAAAATAAGACTTTCTATCAAAATTGGTTTCTGCGCACTCAAGGTCATAACTACACTTTCTTGCCTCGGACTATACTAAAATCTTTCCTATTTATTTATTTATAAACAGTCTGCTAGTCTTTTTGTTCAATTTGTTTCTATTATCTTTATTTTTTTTAGTTATATGATTCGGCAATGCTGTGATTGTTAATTTTTTTGCCTGACGGTATGTAATGTTTAGTGTAATAAGGATATTGAGAATATTTGTGATAATAGTAGATATCATTAAGTATCTCATTTTATTACTGTATGTTAGTGAAATCTACAAAATTACGACAACTAGCAATTAAATTATTATTTACAAGTGGATATCACTTAATTTTAACTATTTGTTTTATTACTGGAGTTGTCGCCATGGACATGTCGGGTGATCCGACTGCTCGTCTGCCACCTATCATGTAAAAAAATATACCTATAGTCCGCGCTATCCATATAGACGCGCAGCCACACCTATTTTTGATCGTTTCGAGTTTCAACCAAGCCAATTCTTGTAATATAATATGTATTTTCTCTTTAATTGTCGATTTGTCGTAATGTGCAAATGCAGTCACATGCGGTGCGATAGTGGCTGTATCTGTGAACATTTACATCCCTTTAACCACGTGTTCTACCCACCATTCGACTGGGACTGTTCTGTAAAGTAGGACGTGTTTTTTTTTTATATATAGGTGGCAGACGAATCACCTGATGTTAAGAGACACCCGCAATATCAGTGGAGTCACAAGTGTGTTGCCAACCTTTACCCCGTTTTCCCCTGATTGTGCCTCCAGTACCGTCACTCACTCGATGAAACACTTCACGTCGGTCTTCTGTGACGCCGTGGTATCGCTCCGGTCAAGCTCACCCAAGTCAAGGTCAACGCCCCGTTGGTCTAGTGGTTTAAGTACCGGGCCGTGATCTCGGGGTCCCGGATTCGAATCCCAGGTCGAGAAAAAAAATATGTTTTGAATTTTATGAACATAGCTCGGGTTTGTGATCACAAATCCGCATTAGGCAAGCGTGGTGATTAAGCCTAATCACATCATAGCAGCGATGACTTGATTTCTATGATGGAGGCCTTTGCCCTGCAGTGGGATAGTATATTATGCTCATACTTTACTTTAAGCTCACCCATTCATGCCGAAGCGTGGTTCTCCCACGGTAGACGTACTATGGTGACGTTTTTTTTAAAAAAAATATGAAAATTACATTTTACGTAATGAAAATGACGTACTTATAAAGCTACGTAACTATGGTGACGTTTTTTTTAAAAAAATATGAAAATTACATTTTACGTAATGAAAATTACGTACTTATAAACCTTTTTGGAAATGGAACTGGCCGCTAAGCAAATTTAAATTGCGACAGTTGTTGTCAATAATTTCTGACATATTTTTTACTCGACTCCTGTCAACATTGGCTTTGTTTATCCTCCTGCTTAGTCTGCGATTTTAATAGTGTGATTAGACCCTACAAGAATGTTAGGGAAGGCCTGTGTGAACATGTTGCGGACGGCTGCCAGGCCAGTCCGGCCGGCCTTGACGCAGCAGCGGGGCTTCGCTCAAGTGGGGATGGTGGTCTCCACCCCTGCCAGGGTACCTTGTTCATTGGGGGTAAGTAATGACCACAGATCTTCTTCTTTTGTTTTGAGTATTAGGTCTTAGGTGTTTTATAAAGCACTAGTGGCCCGCCCTCACTTCGCTTCGGGACTGTAATTCAGAAATGAACCAATAGATGGCGCTGTGTCCAATTACATCGCGCAAGCGTTTCGTGTTTTCGGTTTACCTATAAGCCTTGTCGTTATCTATAGAAGTTATCTCTTTTAAAATAGTATGGATGGATGAGTGTTCTGATAACTAAACTGGTATCCTGTTTATTATACGATGTAGGACCTCTGTACATTAGATGATGGAAATTTTAAATAGAAAGTCTCCACTCCAGAACTCGTGTACCGCAGCGGTTGATTTAATTCCCAAATTGTGTCTGTACTGGTTGAAATATTATTTCTTTAACCAAGGCTTTATTTGACAGGAGAAGCTCTTGCACGCTCTCTTCATGATCACCGTATGGACCACTCCCATCGCGTGGTTCGAAACCCAGCTGAAGGTATGGCGTCGCGAGTATGTTTCGCCATGATGTCTTCAATAAACGAACTGTGAGCCAAAATTGTTTTCATTTTTAGTATATAACTTATATGTAACAACTTTTATTGATTTTAACGTCTTAAGAACCAAAAAGACATAAAACAATTCATTTTCCATTGTGTCTGCTGTCGGAGCGTTATGATGTTAATGCAAAAAGATCTAAGTGCCTTGGGGTTATTTCATTTTCCCCATTGGTAATACCTGCTTTACATAAATTGAAATGTGCATGGCCTTGTTCGGGATGCCTTAACAATGCACCAACTCAGGAATTTTTCAATCAATGCAGGTCAGGCAGTTTCCAAGCCATAGTGCTAAAGCGTGAACCAGTAGTGTGTGCTAGTTTGGGACAGCACCAGCACTCAAAGATAAAATTGTTTTTCTGAAAAAAAATTGTTTAAGTAACTACATTTTGCTACTATGAAATTATAAATCCATCAAGTTTATTAACTGTTTGGGAAAGGTTATCAATTTATGAAAGAAAATTGCATTGTTTTATTAATAAGTATTCTTATTTTCTATTATTAACATTTAACAGTTTAACTTAACGCTTGAGTACAAGTTATAAAAATGTACAGTTATAAAATTTACACTCTTTCACTTGTACACTTCACTAGTAAAACTTTGAAGTCATAGTTCATTTATGATTCTCAATAGTATGAAAACACTTAAGTCATTTCTTTTTCATAAGGTTGAGCAGCATTTTCGTATCACTAATCTGCATTTTCTGCCTTTGTTTTTGACTCTTTACCGGCTTCAATTTCTTCGGTTTCTGTTCAGGTTCTAGGGTTTTCTTTCTGTTTCTTCGATGAGGATTCATTCAGAAGCGCCCTTAAATCAACCTTTTCGACATTTTTGACGAGAGGATCGTTCGCTATGTCGATTTTAGATAGAACTTCTTTCTGGAATGTTACTTTCTTCTCCGCATTTTGTTTCTTCTTTAAGATCTTGTTGGAGACTACTCCGGTGCTAAGCTTTTGTTTCTTAGATATTTTATTTAATGCTTTCAGCTTATTTTTGCCGAATTTCACCATTTTTAGACAATTTAAAATTGGTAAACAACAGGACTACACACACGTGCGTGCAACGTTATCTGTCAATGAAATGTCATGAATGTCATGGTGACATTTCGTTTCGTTCTTTAAATTTTGATTATCAGAGTTAGTGATGTCCCTTTAATTCAGAGAAAAACTAGTTTTAGTATTTTACTAGTGTAAAACTATTTTAAATACCTAGTTTTACGAGAGTGTTTGAAGATGAATACTAAATATGTGTAATTAGTGGTGTTTAAATGTCTGGGTGTAATATATGCATTCAAGGATCATATTTTTAATTCCTTTTTTGTCTGCTTTTTGTAACATAAGTGCTCAAGCTATTTAGTACGGAGTTGGGTCAACGTTAGGTATGTCGTATGAATTTATCAAAAATGAAAACATGCATTTATTTCGTTCAATAATTTATTATTGTCATACTGTGTCTATAAGACATCGCAGAGCGCGCAACGGAACTGTCGACACATATAACTTTACACATACAATACATAGGTATAATAATAAAGGTAAAATTTAATTATGTTGCTACTATTAAAATATAATTGTTACCAAGTTTATATCTTATGCATAATTTATTTATTTTTAAAACTGAGCTCTTGAAATTAAATGCAACAGTTAACGTTGTCTTAAAATAATTTCATTAAAATAACTAAAACCCTACAAATTGGAATGTTTTTGTATGAATACGTAACACTAATTGAAATTTTATTAAAAGTATCAAAAAATCTTAAACATGTAAAAAAACTTATAAATTAGAATTAAATATAAGAAAAACACATGGAGACAAGCATAATAAAAACCCTTTAAAAAGAAATTCTTTGGGAATGTATTTTTTTTTGTTTAACACAGCCTAGATTAATATAAATATTTTTTGCAAAAATAAAAAGAAAATGGATTGCATAAGTCGTTCAGAATTATTGTTTTAATTAAATCTTAGATAATCACATTAGTAGTAGGTAGTTTACTTGTATGTTTTAGAAGTCATTGGATTTAAAATAATATAAAATAATTGAGGAAAAAGGAGTTTTTAATATTTTCACCCTGCGCCCTTATAATGATTCATTAATTACATACTTCCTTATTGTTGTATTACCATTCTCAATAATTGTCCCTGTTTGTTAATAATTTAAGTCAAACTGTCATAATTGTAGTCCAGTCAACAATACAAACTTCAAAAGTATTAAATGCAATGGATTGATTAATTCCACTCAGATTGATAAATATTGGTACTTTATGTAGAAGTATAAGCTTCAAAATTCTAAGTAATAATAAAAATTTTCTAAGAAGTAGCTACTGTATTGTCCACTCCGATAGGAAATATTTTAAAGAGAGTTAATAATATAAACATATGGCGAAAATGTATGCGTTACATAAAAGATAGTTATAATATTAAACAATAATTTTCCCAATAGGGATTAAAGTTCTTTAGATAAAAAGACTAAACCGTATTTTTTATATTTAAAACAACACGATGAAAGCATCAAATGCAAAAAATAAAGCAAAAATCTTAAAATATGATTACCCTAATAAATAAATATATAATTAGGTTATTATGGTTAAAGTAAATGTGTCAATTCTAAATTTTATCATTATGCGCTTTGAGCTATTTCTTATTTCTAGATACAAATATTGATTTCGCTATAAAAGTTTTCATCCTAAAGATTTTATTGATGAACACATTTTTATCTTTTCGTATAAAAATGAATGATCAAAGTTGGCCTGTGTCGTCAGAAATTGCTATGCCATAAAGAAAAAACACTAGCATAAAATATTATTATATGCTTTACTCATTTGGAAATACATTTAAGTCAAAAACTTTGACGTATGCAGATACTCGTCGTACATAATTATATAAAATGTTTTTTTTATGCTAGTAATTTTCCACCATTTCCTTACAGTTTTAATATCAATATTTTATAAACCAAGCATCACACTGAACATACATAGTCACACGCATTATGCAAATCCATTAATAACATTACTTTATTAATTTGCCTTTGGTACTATTGCATATAGATATTTTTATAATAATATTATGCATGACTATCAACTTACTACTGCAATATTTATGTATTTCGAATGGGATTTTAAATATCAGGTTATCAACCGAATCCTAAATTGAGATTCATGCCACCTTACTTAATACATAGCTAGGTATGTGCTTTAATTATACATAAGTGAAACAGCATGATAAAACATGTATAAATGCTTGATTTATGCTAAATACATAGACAATAACAGTCAACAACGGCTTTACATTTATAATTACAACACCGACTTCTTAAAATTTTAACAATATTTGCATGATTTCATATTATTAATTACTATTTTACGTCATTCATGCTGTGGCCATATTATAATCCAAATGAATTAAGTTTGATTAGGTTTTAAATATTTTTTCTCAATAGCAAAGTACCGAAGATTTACATGAATATGTTATTCTACAAATAATACATACACATTTAAACAGTATGTAATTGTGTGTGGTTATAGTTTAACGAACTGTCTCGATCAAAAATTGCCGTATCAATCGTATTATCAATCATAACAGTTAACGGTTTTTACTTACAAAATAACTTACAGAAAAAATATAATTAAAAAATGATTCACATACAAAAGGCCACAGCATAACAGCTAGCTGATTAGAAGCACAGTCCTTAAAATAATAGTATTCTTATTAACTAGTATAACTAGTACTCAGCAACGGAGTGTTTCTTGCCTACATCACTAGTCCGGTTGCGTTCAGTGGTCGGATATGTTCACGTTATGGCAGCGTTCACTGAAGAAAAAAAAGTTAACATTTAGCTTAATATCATAAATAATCTTACACCTTAAAAATATGTTGGATAAATTAACTAAGTTACCTTCATTTTTGGTCGTACGGCTAAAGTTAATTTTTGGACTAGATGCGTCGCACATGCTGTAAATAAAAACAAATGTCTGTTAGTTTAATACACAGCAAAATATTATAAACCAAGTATACTCATCAAAGTCTAATGTAATGTAAATCTAGTAATGCGTCAATAAGGTCATTAAACGAATATAATTGATGGTGTCACTACCGCCTAAGTTATAAAGTATAGTACGGTAGGGTAGGCCCATTAGTTATAACAAGTGAACTCGTTAGTTCTTCAAACATCCGTTTATGCAGTGGTATAACTGTAGCATGGCAGGGCTGGCAAAATGCCACAGGGCCCCGAAACAATGGGCCCCAGGCCCAAATAAATGGGTGCAGCTGCCCCACCCTGGATCATTTCCCTACTAATTTAATATATCTATTACTTTTATCGATAGAAATTGAAAAAAAACATTTGGGAATTGGGAGGGAAAGGAGTCCAAGGCGCACTTGTACTCTGCTGGTGTCTATCGCTTACCATCAGGTGATACGTTTGACGTCTGCTCGTCTGCCACCTATCACAAGTATTTTTTGGTAGGTAGTTAAAGAAAAGTTTTTTTATTCTTTACTAGTGGCCGCCCGCAACTTCGTTTGCGTGAACTTTATGACTCTTGACTTAAAGATGATTATTTAAATAGAAATTTAAAAAAAATACTTATTCTAAATGTTCGTTTATAGGTTAATAGATTTTTAAGGCGGCTCATTGATATTTTATACGAACTGCTAAGGAATGGAACAACATGCCGGCTTCTGCGTTTTTCAAAGAGCTACAATTTGGGTGTCTTCTGGGAAAGCACGCTACATCTTAGACCTCATTGTCACTCTCCATCAGGTGAGATGAGGTCAAGTGCAAACCCATTTAATATTTAAAAAAAAAATATATCAACTTCTAATGAAAGTAACCCCCAAATTATGTTTTATTCCATAACGGGATGTAAGTATACTATTAAAGTTTGAATCTTATGTTTTATTCATCAATTCTGTCAAAGAATGTGTATGCAAAAGTTGGAGTAGATTGGGCCAAGGAATCACGTAGTCCCATGAACAAACTTGGAACCCCCTTTTCGCTCCATTAGGGGTTTAAGTTCGGAATATCCTTCCTTATAGGTCTCATCCAAAAATGCTCATCACATTTGACAATTTTCCATTCCAATTCATTCCATATTTGTTATAGTGTAGCTGGGCTCTTAGAGTTCCACACCAGATGTTCCATGATCTTTGATTTTTTCATGGCATCATAAAATGCTCATCAATCTGAACAACTTTTGTTAAAGTGCTATTGACCTACCTCTTATAGTTTAGCTGGGCTGTTGTGGTTCTACATCAAGGAGCCTGGTCTTCAAAATATAATATACCCTATAAGTTGCCCTGATATTACAGCTATACAATAAAAAAAGTTTCATTCGAATTGGTTCAGTAGTTTCCGAGATTAGCGCGAACATACAGACAAACAGATAAACAGACAAACAGACAGACAAAATTTTAAAAATCATTGATTCAAGTTCTGTTACTGTTTTTTAGTCGTCCTGAGTTATTTTGAGATAAATATCTTCAATGTACAGACACAGCTTTTTTACATTTTTATTATATGTATAGATAATCACCTAGCCTCAGCTAATCAGGTGATCCGTCTGTTCGTCTGCCACTTATCACATAAAAAAGCTTGAAAATTCTGATTTGCCCCTCCTGGCCCAGAACCTGGGTACGCTTATGCCATCGCAGGCACCGCCACCACCACGATCGTGCAGATTATAATAATGAAAAAAGTAATTGTGGGAGAGCCATGCTTCGGCATGAATGGGCCGGCTCGACCGGAGTGATACCACTGCCTCACAGAAAACCGGCGTGAAGCAGCTCCTGTGCTGTGTTTCGCCGAGTGAGTGAGGGTACCGGAGGCCCATCGGGGGGAAGGGGATAAAAGGTTAGCAGCGCACTTGTGACTCCACTGGTGTTGCATGTGTCCATGAGCGGCGGCAATTGCTTACCATCAGGTGATCCGCCTGCTCGTCTGCTACCTATCACATAAAAAAAAATGCTCACTGGTGAGGCTGGCGAGCGTGCGCAGGCGCGTGCGCGGGTGCAGCAGCAGCAGGTACACGGGCACGGCCGTGAGGATCATGCAGCAGCCGATGCCGGTCTCCGCGGGGGACGCCACCGCCGGCACTGCTACCACGAGGATTGTGCAGATTATGTAGATCACTGGAACAAAAAAAAAAAAATTTTTTTTAATACTACAGCCACAATATATTTTTTGATGTTTTTTTTCAAAACCACTTAGTAAATTTTGATAACATTTATATGGGATCACCGCTGAATGATGGCCTACCAAACAAAAAAAGAATCACTGAAATCCATTCATAATTGGCGGAGAAATCGAATAACATACATGCGAAAAAAAAACATACGGGTCGAATTAAGAACCTCTTTTTTGATGTTAGTTAAAAAAAGTATATGGAACGATGGCTCATCTACCTATTATATCACTACGTTATCTATTTTAATCTACGTGATACATAATGTAAAGAGATCACTCCAATTGGCGTAAAATCCAGTCTGGTAGAGAGCGGCTCGATGCTCAGCCTTATACTGCTTAAAGGCGATAGGCGTCCGTCACAGAAATCAAGTCATCGCTACTATGATGGGATTAGGCTTATCACCACGCTAGGCACGCTTGCCCGAGCTATTTTCGAAAAATTCCTTCCGGTAGTACCTATGTAGTCATTTGAATAGTTTATATCTTACCTGGGAAGAACAAATTGACTTTGATGGGCCTATCTAGGTCTGGCTTCGTATACCGCAGCACTGGAAGGCAGAGGACCGCTGCACCTATACTCAACTGTAAAGAAAAATAATAATTTATTGAATATCGTATATGTAATAAAAAACTCTGACATTCAAGTTATTTCAGGCATCAACCTGCAAGACACAAATTGTGTTCGCCGAGTGAATGAGGGCATTGGAGACCCAATCGAAGGGAAAGGGGATAACGAAGTACCTAGTTGACAGCACTTGTGACTCTACTGATGTTGCGGGTGTCTATGGTCGGCGGCAAATGCCTACCATCAGGTGATCCGTCTGCTCCTCTGCCACCTACTTATCTTATAAAAAAACGTCTTCCCATGATACATGTTCCATCATCATCATCATCATCGGCGAGTTTTTTATGAGGTAAGCGATTACCAGCGACCACCAGCTTTGGACCGTTGTAAATGTCTAGCTTAGCAGGAGGCCTTTACCCTGCAGTGGGATCAAGATTCAGCGGTTGGTGATGAGTATATGTAGAATACAGACCCAGGTAGCAAAGCCGACGTATGTATTTGAATGAAGCTGGCACAGGAAAAATGGCGAGCGCAGAAGAAGACCTATACCCTGCAATGGGATCATGATACAAGCTGCTGATGATGATGGGTAGACCAGGTATAGAAAACAGACCCAGGTAGCGAAGCCGACGTATTTGAATGAGGCTGGCACAGGACAAATGGCGAGCACAGAAGTACGCCTATACCTTGTAGTGGGATCAAGATACAAGCTGCTGATGTTGAGTAGACCAGGTATAAAATACAGACCCAGGTAGCGAAGCCGACATAGTTGATAAGCGCGTAGATGTCAGACACGGTGAGGTAGAGCAGCGAGAGCAGCGCGACGGCGAGCACGGCCGGCGCGGGAGTGGCGCGCGTCGTCACCATGGTCAGCATCTCCGGCATCTGGCCTTGCGCCGCGCCGGCGTAGAACAATCTGGAAGGTGACGTTGGTAAATAAATTTTATAAATATGTATTAATAATAGGTAGAAACAAAGTCACTAAATAATATAATGTATAGATAATAAAAAATAATGTAGGTATACATATTTTATAAATTGCTATGCCCTTACCATTACAGGGCGCTACATGACACTGTTGACACCCTTGTACGTACATTACTTGCTATGTAATTAAGATACTTTGTACCAATGGAGCATGCAATAAAGAATTGAATTGAATTAAGAATTGAATTGGTAACGGTTCAATGTTGCCCAGATTCTGAGTTGACTAATAACGCCCTTACGCCCTTAGCACACCTCCGCTGCGAAACCATAAAAGCAGAACCGTATTAGTTCGTGGCATCTTGTCCGAAGCGGAACTGCCACGGAACTGCCTGTTAAAATTCACTATATTCTATCCCTTTCCCCGTGCGGATTCCTCGACATACTCCGATGTAGGTAACTACCTACGTTGAGGATGGATGTACTACGTACTACGGATGTTGAGGAACTCCTCAACATCCGTTGTTCGGACTTTCTTGATGCGTTATATGCCTCGTAACGTCTTTCTGCCATGATGGAGGGACTTGTGTTGGTCTCAATCTCTCTAGACCAGTGGTTCTTAAATCCCTGGAGGCATTCCAAGTGGTCCGCGAAGACATCGTAATAAATAAGTGACGTGACGTGATAAGTCGAGTCAATACAACGCAAACGGCGCCGCGACGCATGTCCGAAGTATGTAGTCCCTGACACGACAGAATTTTGGTAAAATGGTCCCTCATGACTTAAAGGTTAAGAACCACTGCTCTAGACAGTGCTGGACATATCCTGATGGATATCTTAGACTCAGTCCCTCACACACGTACCTTGAAGACGTAAGAAGAACTCCATTCACAGCGCCGAAGGTGGAAGCAGCGACGAACAGCGGGATCACCAGCGCGAACCAGCCGAACAGGCGCTCGGCGAAGGTCACGGCCACTGCTGCGGAACCCAGCACCTGAACGGGGAAAATATTAGACAGATAAGTAAAGGATCAGCATATTGTCCCACCGTAAGGCAATGGGCTTCGTCATAGAAATCAAGGCATCGCTACATGATGGGATCTCGCTACATTAGCGTTTACGGGCGCCGCGTAGACGCAACGCCCAAAAAACGCGTATGGGGAGGGCCCCAGCAAAACGCCAATGCTCAAAGGACGCTAGTCTAACTCTAGGGGCGTTATAAATACTGCCAGGATGCCAGGTATCAAATTGAGAATGAGCCATTTCTTTAGGAGATTAGGTACATGCGTAGACGATCGTCATATGTAACGTCATAAAACAGTGTAATTGTAAATGTAAAAATGTTATGTGAAACAAAATAAATTTTTATTTCTATTTCTATATGTGGTCATCTTTCGGTTCTGGTCGTAAGAGGCGACTAATCGGGTCTTTCGGAGTACGTGAGCATACTCACTATCCCATTAACCTACTTGGCTCACGATTAATCCACTCCTAAACCCTACTGGGTGTCCTGCTAGGTCATCCAACTAGAAGAGCTGCATTATGCTAACAAGCCAGAGGCGAAAATTGGCGACCGCGATTAGCGGTACGGTCCACCCAGCTGTGGGGTATCCGACCGCGATTGCGCTGAGATGGACACCCCAGGGTTTGGGTTACGGTTAGAGTCCCACACACCACCTTGTCCCCCACATGTGACAGGGTGAAGGCCATGATGATTTCCCCCGGGAAAACTAAAAAATAGGTAGGTAGGATGGACATGGGGGGGGGGGGGGGGGTCTAGGGGGTCCGGACCCCCCCATTGAGGCCTGGTTTGACATAAGGTTGAATCGGCTATAGCCAAGGGCGATTTAATTAAGGGGTCGGCAAGGTTAGTGGGGTGGCAAATGAAGGGGGGTGATTCGTAATTGTCTTGCAATGTGGGACACCCTCCTTGTCAAAACTATATACGTCCGTGGGTAGGTACCTCTGTGGGGGAGAGTGTGGTATAAAACGCGATGTTGGTGAAGGTGTAGACGATGGTGACGAGCGCGCAGGAGATAGCGATGGCTCGGGGAAGATTCTTCACGGGGTCCTTCAGCTCCTCGATGATGAAGTTCAGGTAGTTCCTGGAGAAGAGGAGAGAAATTAGCCTAAATTATAGTGACGGCATAACATGTTTTTTTGTTATTTTTTCATGTTTAGAATATTTTAGCGGTTATTGTTCTTATTTCCTTTTATTACTTACTATTCCGGTTTTAATTTAAATTTTTCGATTCCGTACTCAACTGATTCTTCATCACAAAAATAAGAGATTTTTTGCTTAAGTATCTAAGCCTACAAAGAGTGCATCTAGCGTTTACACACCATAAGATCTATAACCTACTAACGCAAAAAACTTACCATCCATTGTAAGCGAAGAGTCCAGAGTAAAAAGACAGGGCGATAGAAGTGACGTCATTTGTGGTGCCTTCGAAGGTGAAATGTTCCACTTTTCCTGAAAAGAAAAAAACCTCGTCAATTAAATATCTACTAGGATATGCAAGACAAATCGCTTAAATAGGTACTGAGGTCAGGACTTCACTTGTCCCGTAGGTACTTCCTATTTTTACAGTGACGGGTTGGTTTGGCGCAAACAGCATCAGATTTAAAGCAAAACTCACTTTGGATCACATTTATTTAAGGGGAAAGCATTCGAGACTGGTCATTATTCAAACTAAAACGCAACCGGATCGCATACTCCGCCGTATTATTTACATTACGGCTAGTTGTTATCAAAAACAGGGCAATTTTGGAATGCCCCGGATGAATAATTAACCGCATTATGTTAATGAGATACGTTCTCTATAATAAGGCGGTCCACGTTTATCCGTAATACAATCAAAGTAAAGCTTGGCTTGCTTAGAGACCTTCCATTTCGAAATATTCTATGTCAAATTTCGACCTTGGTAAACAATTTTTTCACGATACTAAATAGCAATGCTATTAAACCTACTTTTCGCAAAATCTATTTCCATTCCCCAGCAACTTCATTCCCCATTCATTCCGTCTCCCCCAGAACAAGTCCTCAATGTCAATTGCCAAAAGTATTGCTCTAGAATGTTCCTGACGTCTTCGGAATAACTCAGGGGTCGCGGAGCAACTCGATTTGCTAGATAATTGGATCCATTTTGTGCGCTCAAGTGCTTAGGCACTTTGCTATCTAATTTTTGGTACAATGGATGTGGCACAAAATATTTAGATAAAAGCCTAAATAGGGTACGTGCAGCCACACATCATCATCATCAGCCTGTTGCAGTCCACTGCTGGACATAGGCCTCTCCAAACGCTCGCCACTTTGATCGATCTTCGGCTACTCGCATCCAGCTCCAGCCAGCCCTCTTGCGCAGATCGTCACTCCACAACACACATCAAAGTAGGTAGGTACCAAAATGTTAAATTTCTTCAACCGATTCGGCGACGGCCATCATCGCTTACCATCAGGTGATCCTATCATACAAAAAAGGATAGGTACTGCAACCCTAAGGTAGATGTACCATATTACGGAAGTGTACGGAATTCCGTAAGTTTTCGGTTTAGGCCTAAAAATAAGAAAATTACTAATTGTATCAAAAAGTTATAAAGTTATCTATTAAGTATGTACAATAGAGCGTCAATTACACACGTTAAAAAGAACTGTAACCATCGTCGGATCAGTTGACACGTCTCCATCGGTCAGCCTGCGCCAAACCGCCATAAAGGGTGGTGTGCGTATTGCGTACGCGTAAGCTACCGCGCGAATTTTCATAAGGATATTGCGAATGACATGTAAGTATTTTCATAACTAAGTAATGTAATTACTATTAAGGGTTTTAAAACAAACTGATTGATTGCCGTTTCAAGTAACTTCTTTTAGTTTTTAGCGAGTTAATTGAAATTTTCTGATTGCCGCAATTACCTACACCAAAAACCAACCGTGTCCATTATTACGTAACAATTACGGAATAGAGGAAAGAAGGGTGATTTTGTTTTTTGGAATTTGTCAGGAACGAGATGAGATAAGTAAACGAGAAAAGCTGGTACAGGTCTAATATATAACATAGTTTCTTGGAATCAAATTACGTATTACTATTTTATTTCTCTATGTTATGAAATACGTGTGTAAAGAGAAAAAAATTTTCTTACTTTAAGCAGATTCGTCACAAATAACATCGGTACAAAATCATTAATTTGTTTAATTTAATTGTATCTTCTAGTTTATTTTTTGATACCTATTACTAGTATGATTGCATTCTTATACAATTCAAGTCGTTTTATGTTGTCAAGAAGAGTTACTCGTTAGAAATTTATGTTAATCTGACTACCGGAATTAACCACACCGTTTTTAGCTAAATTTGTTATTACGGTAGATATAGAAGTACATGATTGAGCTGGGTACTGCAATTTATTTTTTTACAGGTCGAAATGTCAAACAAAAAGTACTCCAACGAGAACCTCGCCAAAGCTTTAGAGGATGTTAAAAAATGGAACTATGCCCATATATCGTGCATCTAACATACCCAGCCACCTTGCATGAGAAAATTTTAAAAATATTTATTTTTGAATTTTAAATGGATTTTTTCATATATAAAAAATGATAATAAATAATAAATAAATATAGTTCACTAAACCGTGCTATAAGCTAGAAGTAAGTCGAAGTAAGTTCAATTTGATCTCATGAAAGTTTAAACACTACTATAAGTACCTAAAAATTTAAATAAACTGTTTTCCTACACATAGAAAATAAAGGTGTTTTATTTAAAACACGTCACATTATCTTATTTTTCATATTTCATGTAATCCTGCAGAAAAAACGCCATTTTTCTACATATACCGGAATTACCAGCATCCATTTACGGAATTACCTCGAGAGTCAAATTTTATACCGTAATAACGGACATACACGAGGTCCAGAAAAATTACAATTACTTTTATAAGAGAGTTTAAATACAGTATGTTACATTATTAATCTCTTCTCCGAAAACCGCTTTTTACCACTAAATTAATTTCAATTCGCTGTTTTTTCCTGCTTTACTGGAAATTGCTAGGAAAGACAAAAAGGCCTTAATACTCCGTAATTACGTACATTTACCTTATATCGACGAAACTAGCGCCGCCGACCTATTTCTGATTGTGGTAAAATTATGATATTTTAAAAGAAAGTAAAACATTACAGACTTAAAAACGGCCACTTTTAGCAATAATTAACTTTATTGTTACTTGTCGCGCATTCAAAATATTGTATTGTATCTTGAAATCCAATTTACTTGCATCTAAGTCTGTAATGTTTTACTTTTTTTTAAATATCATATTTTCGTTACAATCAGTGTAAATTGGTTGGCGGCGCTAGTTTCGTCGATTAGCCTTTTAACGATAAGCCACGTTGATCGATAAAATCGGCGACCGTTGTCGAATAGGTTGTGGGATTATTACGTCATCATCATTATTTGGTGATGATTTGATTGGAGGGGGCTCGCGTAATGGACGGGCCGTCCATTACGTGGGGAGGGGGAGTCATAGATAAAATCACCAAAATAAACGGCCCCTGATGAGGGTTCTCAAGACGGAAGGCGTCGGCGTCTGTTGCAAAGTGTAACTACTGCAGTATAGTCTGGACAGTCCAGTTTATTAGATGATTGCCCCAATCTGCGCTGGAGTGCACGAAACTCGACGCGCGACGCTCATTTAGGGATTGTCGTTTCCTTGCGTTTCTTGAGGTGATTGACTGTTATGAGATAAGGCAAACGAGCAAGCGGGTCACCTTTAGTTTGTGTGATAGGTCCCTCCACCAGCCCATTGTCCTTCCTACCGTCTCGGCATACGGACCGAATCTTGGGAGACGCTCACCAGCCTCTTTCCCCGGTGCGTTTCTTCCCTCCCTACAAAGTCTATGTCTTTGTTCCATTAGTTTTTGTGTGATAGATGGCAGAGAATCACCTGAACCTATGGGCTGTGGCCCAAAGACACCTGCCACACCAGTAGAGTCACAAGTGAGCCGCCTATCTATTATCTATATAACCCCGGTAACCTCACTCATTTGACGAAACAGCGCAGGCGCTGCTTCACGGCGGTCTCCTCGCGTGATATCACTCCGGTCGAGCCGGCCCATTCATGCCGAAGCGTGGCTCTCTCACAGTTACAGTCACTTAATGGTTACTGATCACCGCCGCCCATGGATATAAGCAAACCAGGAGTGCGGATGCGTTTTCTTTCTTATACGGTGGTGTAGGCTCGCTTCTTAAAGCCTTTAGAAACGAAATGACTGCATAGATTGTTAATTTAGTATTTTTTTTTACCGTATGTAAATACTTTCATTAAGTGTTAAGTAATTTCGCTATGAACTAACGACAATATTGATAATTGCTATAACAAAATATAACGTTATCTCTTATGTTAACGTACCTATGCTTTAATACAAAAAGCGCGTCACGCTTTGTTGTGGGTTATTTACTCACCTACCCATAAAACCATGATGTGGTTATAGACACACAATAAAACTAGTTTTTGTAATCACCTGAAATAAAAGCATTCATACTTTCTGTTAACAATTAACACCTACTCGCTATTCTCTGATAAAATCCTTCATTAAACAGTTATACAGGGTTTATTATGATAAACCCTACCGGACCTAGGACCGGTAGAGTATGTGCTAAGGATCACAATCCTTAGTAGGTCTACCCGAATTTTAGGACAACTTAATAAGTACACAATATGTACGGACAGCCGCACATCAGGTTACTACAATCTATCAAATTTCCTCAGTTGATATTGAACCAAACACGTTTGACATAAAGGTGAGGTTCAATTGAAGAAATTTGACAGATTGTAGTAACCTGATGTGCGGCTGTCTGTACTTAGATTTCTTTTTGTACACAATAATTTAATCACAATAGGTACTTTCGATAGTATTTACTAGGTAATAATATACAGTACTTGGAGAACTTTGGGGGAGGCCTATGTCCAGCAGTGGACGTCTATTGGCTGAAATTATGATGATGATGAATATACAATACTTTCGTGTGTGGCTCGGCCTCACTACGATTCGGAACAATTGTCCCACTGGTCTACCCTACGCCTATGCAACACACCCTGTATTACATATCTGCCTTTTTAAAGTAGATAGGTATTATTCTTTCATTGTTGGTGAGTGTCACCGGTGTTTTACCACCTGCGCAAGCGCACCGTTTGCGCACAACTGTGGCTCAAGGTCGGCTTGAAATGGGTCAACGTTTTGTAATTAAAGAAAAGCGTTTAATAATGGGTTTTCACTTTGATCATCTACTTCTACTCGTATAATTCGGACTAAAATTCTAAGTACTTGATGTTGACATTGATAATTTAAATAAATGCCATAATGCAGCAAAGGTTTTCTACCAACCATTCTGAACAACATTTGTTCTATGACTTTGAAATTAGCATTAAAAAATTCAAGTTTCCATACAAAGTTGGTCACGTGACTCGGTCATTTTGTATGGGGAGTCGAAATTTTTTTATTATTTTCGAAAAGTTGTTCAACAATTGTTGTTCAGAATGGTTGATAGAACACGTGGTTAAAGTGATGTAAATGTTCACAGATATACTTAGTCAGCGGCATAAAACAGTAGTTATGACCAACTATTTTAATTATGTAAGTAAGTCTTCTTTTTTTACAAGTGCGCAAAATAAAGGTCATCGCTATTATTTCATGCCGCCAGCTATACACTCTATATGAGTGCAAATCTCACCTTGGCAGAGCTGATAGATTCCAGCAGCGATGATGACGAACAGAGCAAGGAGTTTGGCGTACGTGAACCAGTCTTGCACCCGGGTGGCGGCGCGAACTGACCAGCAGTTCACGAAAGTCAGCAATACTGTCAAAAGAAACCATAGTTAATGGATGGGCCAACTTGACGGTGATATCGCCTATTTTATACAACGTCGATGGCGAACAAGTAAGAGTCACCTGATGGTAAGAAACTATCGCAGTCCATGAAAGCCTGAACATGTGTAACTGTTTTTTTTTTAAACTTGACACTCCTTTTCTGCTTAATATAGTTTTTTTTAAGTGATAGGTAGCAGACGAGCAGGCGGATCACCTGATGGTAAGCAATTGCCGCCGCTCATGGACACTTGCACCACCAGTGGAGTTACAAGTGCGCTGCCAACCTTTTATCCCCTTTCCCTCCGGGTGGGCCTCCGGTACCCTCACTCACTCGGCGAAACACAGCACAGGGGCTGCTTCACGCCGGTTTTCTGTGAGGCAGTGGTATCACTCCGGTCGAGCCGGACCATTCATGCCGAAGCGTGGCTCTCCCACAGTTTAGTTATTATTTCATACTAGCTTGTTCCCGCCACTTCGTCCGCGTAGAATAGTACCTATCTTTGGGTAGCATTTTTATTATTTAACATTTGTAACCCCCTACCCCCTTACAACCCCCTTTTCGCAATAAAAAATTGCCAATGACTTTTCTCAGGGTCTAGAACTCTAGACCATCTGTATACCAAATTTCATTCAAATCCGTTTAGTTATTACCTAATATTGGTTAGGAAGTTAGGACTAGGATTAATATTTTACTTACATATACAGCAAGCTGCCAGCAGCCTGGTTGCGTCTTCAGGAGGGTCGCATTCCGGGAATATGGGCTTCAGCACGTACACGCTGAATGTTAGAGCCACTATCGCCTGTAACAAAAGCCATTTTAAAATGAAAGAAAATACTTAAATCCCACCAAAGATTGGCGTGAAGCAACGTCTGCGCTGTGTTTCGCCGTGTGAGTGAGAGTACTGGATGCCCAATCGGGGAAAAGGGGCTAAAAGTTTGAAAGTGCACTTGTATTGTGTGTGTCATTACAATTGCAATCAGGTGATCCGTCTGCTCGTCTGCTACCTATCACATAAAAAATGAATCTGATACACCCTGTCGACGAAAATCGACGTTTCGAACCAGTGGTAGATTATATTATGTTTTGACATTTATAAGTGTTCTGTATGGACCGAACTTGAATAAAGATTTTTTCTATTTCTATTTCCTGTATAGGTAGCCTCTTCCTGTGTAGCCTATCAAGTCTAGGTTTAATCATTTATAATTTTAATGTTTAGTATTAGTCCGAGGCAAGAAAGTGTAGTTATGACCTTGAGTGCGCAGAAATCAATTTTGATAGAAAGTCTTCTTTTTTACAAGTGCGCAAAATAACGGTCATCGCTATACTTTCGTGCCGCCAGCTATATGCATAACGTATCAAATAAATAAATTAATAAATAAATGCGCCAGACAATCACACCAATCAACCTGGTCTCAAACTAGGGCAACCCCTGTAGTATGAGTACCAGATGACGATAATAAACTGTAGACTATGCTTCCTCCACCACGTTGGGCGCCAATATAGTCCGACACCCCCAGGGTCAAATCCCCGTAATGTATTCGCAATAAAAGAAAACGATTCGCTTTATTGGATTCTACTAAATTCTAAAATAGAGGCAGTGTAGGCAACCGTGTTCTTGCTTAGGAACCATTGCCCCAGATATACTTTCGTCTGGCGCCATATTGTAGGCAAGTTGTCTTTATCGTCCATTTTATTGATGATACGAAACGTTCAAATACTTACCGCAATATGATTATGTTACGTATAGGTACTCGTAAGTACTTCATGATTCCGTATTTGTATGTATGGGAAATTAGAAGAATTAAACATCTAAGTATTTTAAAAGAAAAAGTATTTCTGCGAATTAAACGAATCATGAATACCTAATTCTATATTTTTTAAATGAGGTAAAGATTAAAGTCATAATAATATGACTAATAAATTGAAGGAACATCTACCTAGTTGTGTAGTTTGATTGATTACATAAAAGTTATATTTTTTTCACGAATAAGAAACACCACGTTGGGCGCCATAATTACAAAAGTTTAACAATGGATAAAAAATATTTGGAGTGAATTTTATAGTTAAGTACCTATAACGGTTCAAATTTCTACGTCATTTGCCCTGGACAATACAAAGGTAGGCTTACCTTTTATAGCAAGGTGATTTATATGGCTATATAAATCACCTTACTTTATTTTAATTGAAATTATTTTACTTTACTAAGTAAGACAATGTCTTATCAAAAATTAGGTTATCACTAAGCTTCAGAGCTTAGAAAACATTTTACACAGCTGTAAGAAGATTCAAGTCTAAAAATAGCCAATCTATGTTAATCTACCCACGTAACGATTTACATTGACGTAGTCGTCTCCAGACTTCAATGACGCGCTGTGGTAGACGCGCTATGTATAGCAAATAGCTGTGGCTTGATTGAATTCCTATCGCTAATCTACTCAGACGCGTTTTCTTTATCGAAACGTTCAAAGGAAATGGGGGTGAATTCTGAACCGTGTTATTAATCTTCTGTCTCTGTCTAGTAATTGTCTATTCTTAACTTCGGTAGATTCTCAATCATACATTGCTATCTTTGTTATTACTAACGTTTCTAATTCTAAGAGCCTATTTCACAATGTTAAGATAAAGCTATCCAAGACAAAACATATTTTGAGAATAAAATTTGCGAATTCTATCCATCAATCTCACGGATGTGAAGAGACATAATATTAAATCGCTATTTGATTGGTGGTAGCAAAAAGTAACATATACCTAGCTTATGTAAAACCAATCCTTATATGTTGTTAAACAGACCCTACGTCTACTGACTTAAACAGTATAGAACAGCGGTCGTCACACTTTACTGTTCAAGGGCCACACAACAATGTGAGCATCAGGGCCCGGGCCGCAGTATATGTGAAGGCGTTAAGGCTTTTGCTTACTTATTCATAGTAGTCCATACTATTCTTAATATGCGAAAATGTATGTCTATTACTTACTTCTCTACTCAAAAATCACCAAACTGATAATTACATGAAATTCGAAAAGAAATCTATTTTATCGCGGGCCGCAGTTTGACGACCAAGGGTATAGAATGATGTTTGCTTACGCAAGGAATACCTAATAGAAATCAATAATCGATGGAACGTAACTTTTCGAACTTATTGTGTAACTAACGCACAACATACGCATAGCATTAAAAGCATAGATTTATTACTGCCTTCATTGTTTTATGACAATTATATTTAGCTTAAATAACTTAAACGCACGCAACTTCTATTACTCAACACAACATCTACAAAAGGAGGGAAAGGGGAGTATGTGTGCTGCTAACAGCATAATTATGACTCCACTGGTGTCCATGGGCGGTGCCAATTGCTTGACATCTGGTGATCTGTCTGCTCGTCTGGCCTGCCCTTTATCTCATGATAACACACACGCACCTTATACATACTCAATAGGTACCTATGCAACTAACATACATACATAACATAATAAACGTACAACTAAAATACTGCTAAATTTTTTGGAGTTCTGCAAGGGTCCATCCTAGGCCCTTTAATATTGTCTATCAAAAATCATGATATTAATGGAAATATAACATACCTGAGAGCAAGGTCTGACAATCATACACTCGATCCAGAGACGGATGAAGGCAGCGAAGGGCCCAAACGTCTCCATGATGTACGCGTAGTCGGCTCCACTCAGTCTGATCATGGTCCCCAGTTCCGCGTAGCAGTAGGCACCGACCTGTAGACAATCGACAAGACATTTTACTTTCGTAAAGACACTATCGACCCGCTCGTACTTCGTTTCGAGACTCAATTTTGATGTTAGTTCCAATATTTTTCAATAGATGGAGGTGGGTGTCGATTACATCGCGCAAGTGTTTCGAATTTTCGGATCACTTATATACGCCTTGTGGTTGTATTGTAGAAGTTATAAATAGTGTAGATAGATAAGCAGCTGTAGAATAGAAAATAATGCACTACTTATTTTAAAATTTTCAAGTAAATGTTATTGAATTTTAACGATTCGGGGAGAAACAAACTGTGATATGAGACAAAACGAGTGCTTAATTTAAAAACCTTTTTATAGGTACTTATCCCATCAGTTGTTCAATCATGTTACGCATTTTTTATAAATAAAAAAAAACATGAATTTGAAGCACGCTGTAATAGAACCAACCATCACGTGTACGAAAATACTGTGCCATAAAAGTGCCACAGAGCCTTCTGATAACAGTAAACCTGACTAGCCTAATTCCATAAATCGATATAGACTACTCAAGTAGCCTAATCCCACAAATAATGGATTATACAGAGTGTATCGGCACGTATCGATAAATAGTTAACCCTCTGAAACCAGTCGTTTCTAACAAGTTTCTAACCTTTTCAATGTTATTTGGTAACTTATGATTTTACGTAACCGCTCGATCATTTTAAATAGGAAAAAAATGCGGAAAAAATTGAGAATCCAAAATTTATCTTCTTCTTCTTGGAAAAAAGTTGTTTCAAATAACGAAGATAAGACTAAGTATTTGATTTTTTTTTTTAAAAAAACTTAATGGAAATAGCGCAACGCACATGTCTTCAAAAATGATGGTGCAAAAAAACGATGGATGCCAAATCAATATATTTACCAAAAACACACATCAACAGAAAGAAAAGTTCTTTGACTCCCACACAGACAGAGCCTGTCTCGTGGGTGTCAAATCCTATGGATTTCCACTATGGCTAATTGTCTAAATTAAGACTAAAGTGACAAACTAAATTAAGTCTCAATTAGGACTAAAATAACAATTGTTAGTTACCGATACATCCTGTATGTTTATCATTATGGACATATGATTGAGCAGTGATCGGCGCGGCCCCGCCGATAACAGTTTGACGTCCATTTGACACACAGCAGTAAATTAGGTACATGGTTATTAGATAACTGTGCCTATTTCGGAGTCATTACATCGATATTATATAGTTTAGTTATATTGATTATTGGAACACAAGTAACTTAAGTTAGTTGAGATGTTATTTTGTGTCCCAGAGGAGATTTTCCAACTCACTTACTGTCAGGTAGGCTGTACCGTACTAACGCCTTCCTCGTGGGCCAGCGTTGTGAATGGGACAAAGAGATAATTTCGAAGGACATCGAGAAACCCTGTATTCAAACCAAAAAATCAACGCCCAGCGCCATCTTTTGGTAGACAGTGGAACTACTGTCCCGAAGCCCATCCGCCATCTAGCCAGTTTTACTTCAAACGTCAAAAGTAAAATAGTTGGACCACGAGAAAATACTTAGTTGAAAATGTAAAGAACACTGAAGGCCAGCTCTAGCTGTCATTAAATGGAAAAGTTCGGTATAGCAGTCTGTTCATGTCGAAATCTGTAAGCACGCATAAATGTGTAATAGCTTTTATGACTAACTAAAGTCCCAAAACCAAGTGAGGAGCCACAAAATATTCTGTCGAATATCAAATCAATATCTTGAATGCTTGGCTTATTAAAGTTAACTTCTTGATCGCAGGCAAACTTTATCAAGAATAATTCAAAAGTTCTTCAAAGTTCGACTTCTAATTTTGACATCGACTTTTACCCTGTTACAAATAATTTCCTCCCTTATTGAAAATAACGGCGACGTCTTTTAAATCTCTGAAGATTGTCACAAGTAGCTTAGCTTGAAGGCCTCTAGGGAAATATGTTAAATGTCTTCCGTCAATTGAGCTTTCCTTTAAAAGAGGATTTTTTAACTTAATGACGTTATTCTTCTTATTGGCTGTTTTGCCTAGAGTTGCACACTTTGGAAAACTTTCAGGGACTTACCTACCTGTCGCATCCATAAAACACATAGTGTGTGTGAAAGATATGGAGATAAACATTCGGTCGGGAAATTTTCAATCAATCAAATCATTTATTGCCTCAGTTACATGTTCAGTTTCGTCTTTAAGGAATTACTTATCAATTTTTCAGACAGTGAGGAGATTCAAGACTGAACTGAACTGAACTGAAAAAAGTCGGTAGTGACTTTATTTCATAAAGCGGTATATCTCCCGAGGGATTTGAAGTCAACAAAAGCATAAATAGTTTTATTTTTGCTAAAGTAATTCCTTGCAATTTTTCCTTAAGTAAAACTGGTGGGACTCAAACCCACGAACTTCCACAAACCGGGTAGCTGTTCAACAGCACCCACCATAGAAGGTATTATGTGCATTATACTTAAAAGCATAAAATTATTTTGTGCTCTAAGGCGACTTGTTGAAGTTCGATAGGATATCAAAAGGGGCAAGAAGTGCAAGGTAAGGTGGTTCGAACGATAAAGAAATAAGGAATTGCCAAGGATTTGTAGTCACAATCAATATAACCGAGGATTCGTTCTTATCAGTTGTTAGCCCTTTGGCCTTTCGAGGGAAAACATTATCAACATAAGATTCTTAATTAATAGTATTTTAATAATAATTAAGACAACAATTGACAACATTTCATAATTTTTGCATGTCTATATTATTGTTTTATATGAAAGTAGATATAAAATAAAGCGACCCATATTTTTTGTTTTTTCGAAATTATGTTTATAAGATACCTAAAAAACATATTTTAATCCTTCGTATTCTAAACAAACGTAAGCGCCAAATTACGTCATACTTACTGAGATACAATATACTCTGTGCTTACTGAGGAATACATGACAACTATTGACAATTTCATTTTATGTCTTGCATCTGTCTGTCATAGAATTATAACCTCCCTTTTTCCCATACTATTTAAATAAAATGAAAGTTTCCGACGGATTTCAAGTTGCTGATAGTAGAAACTTGCCAAGAGTAAACTATCTAATGTTACTGGAGTTCATGCAAGAGAACGACTGCTACAACGTTGCTGAACTACGTAGTGCTAAAGCATTACTTGCTTTGCGGGAAGCCTACGTAGACACTGCGGTGGGATACGTAGAATTAAAGCGAGATGTCCATTTGTGTACCGTCCAGTGCTGATACATAAGTTCTGGCTGACTATGATGAGCTCTGTGTTAAAAAAATAATAGATGCTGCTTAGGTATTTTGGAAAAATTATATGTTTCAAAAAAGTATAGAGTGCAAAATAAAAGATGTAAAATGTTTCATATTTTTTATTAACCTTGTGTAAATAAATAACTACTTAAGTACCTACCTATGTGAAGCTTATTTATTGAATTTTAATAATTATACACCTATGAATCTACGATGGCAATCTAGCTTTCAATTTGACCCGTCCTTTCACCGTCTTCATTAATTTTCTAAGTACAAAACACGCAGAGAACAGTTAATTTCTTAATAACCAATGCATTGCACCATTCTTACTTCGTAGACACTGGCAATGAAAAAAAGGATTTCTCCGGAGCATGAATAGAATTGTTCGTGCAGATAGGGACACAACAATATTTCGGATCCTTCATTGGCACATACGCAATAGTTTCTTTGTTGTAAACGATTATAAATGAGAATTTATGAGAATTGTAATGAGTACGAGGAATTATTTTTACAAATGTCACTGAAGACACATGACAGTTAATTCACAGATATTATCAGTTTTAGCAATGGAGAAGGTATAGGCAAAGGAAATATTTCATTCTTCAGTGTAAGTATGACGTCATTTTTCAGTTTTCAGTTATAATTTTTTTTCTCAGTAAATAAGCAATATAAAAAATATTTTGATATATTCTCGATATCAGGAGAAGAAAACAAAGAAATGGTATTTTTTATTTTAGGGCTTAGAAATTTTGAAATGTTGTCAATTGTTGAGGTATTTTTTGTAAGTATGTTTTTCATTATTGCAATCATGATCAGTTGGTCTGGTTTCCTTGATGATTGCAAAGGTCAGACAGATGTCGGTTTTTGTAATTTACTTACCACAACATTATGCTTTACGGGCTTGTAAAGACTAAGTCTTTTCTTGAATGATGTGGATTGTAAAGCAAGCAACTACTGACCCACCAGAAAACTGGCATTAACTGATTCGGCGTTCTTAAGGACCCCAGTTGGAGGTACGGAGCCATCATCGGCAGGGGCCGGACTATTATACTTAAGTAAGATATACTTGGAATAATCCAAGCGTACACAAGCTCCAAAGCGAAGTGTTTAGTTAGACGCAATATGCTGATGATGAGTTTCTGATCCGATTCAAGCGGCTCTTATCGTCTACGACGGGGGACCCAGCGGCTTGTTCCCTATCGTTAGCATCCATTGGGTCTGCCCCTTTCATAGCCTGGAAATCCCCGTAGGCAAGTGTACTGAAGGTTCCCCTGTCACTGTTAGCTGATCCTTAGTGACGACACAAGTCTATTTAAGATTGTGCGCATGCTCCGAGTGGCAATCACTAAAAGTCGATACTCACCATACTGAATATCCCTGAAGCAATCCACACCAGCAAACTGGCGTTGACTGAACCAGTGTTCTTGAGGACTCCAGTCGGAGACACGAAGATGCCGCTGCCGCAGCAGTGAGACTAAAAGTCGATACTCACCATACTGAATATCCCTGAAGCAATCCACACCAGCAAACTGGCGTTAACTGAACCAGTGTTCTTGAGGACTCCAGTCGGGGACACGAAGATGCCGCTGCCGATGATAGAGCCCACGATGACGGTGCACCCGTTGAGCAGCGACATCTTGGCCTCCAGGGCCCCCCCTTCTTTCTCCCCCTCGCCATCTGGGTCAGTCTTTAGAGCTTCGCTCTCGCAGTCTTCTTCGGTCGCTTTTGGGGACCTGGGGAAGAAATTTTGATGATTAGAGGTTTTCATTCATTGAGTTAGAATATCCTAGACTCAATGAAAAACTTATTTATGTGATAAGTAGTTGGTAGACGAGTAGACGCAACACCAGTGGAGTTTTGTGGATTGAGCCTCCAGCTCCCTCACTCGTTGAAGCACAGCTGGGCCTGTTTCAGGCCAGTTTTTTGTAATGCTACGACTCCGATGGAGCTAGGCCGTTCATGCCTAAGCGTGGCACTCCTATGAAAATTATAACCACATATACCTACTTACCTAACCTAAAGATTGATCGGTAAGCGTAATTGACCATATGTCCTGTTTTGAACGGGACTGTCCCGTTTTTCGGTTACCTATATTATGTCTCGATGCCCCGAAACAAAGTTCCAGGACGCAAAATAGTTTCGTTTTGTGGAAAAATGTCCCGTTTTTCGTAGACAATTAATATGATGAGTCGCTAAGGGAGCTAACCATGGTATGAGCCCGGGACGCGTTTTGAGCAAAACATAATTATGATCAGTTTAGGTAGGTATGAGTAAATGTAAGATACTTGGAATGGGAGTATGATCCAAATATTTTTTTAGACTAGCCAAGCTAATCTAGAAAAGCTAAAGGACGAAAAGTCAAGAGTTCATCGCCCTAATTAGTTTTTTAGCTGATTGGATAATAACATGGAGCCGTAATAGGATTTTACACCGCGCAACCAAGTACCTACCTCAAACGTACGTAATCTGATTAGGTATAAACGATTGTATCAATGTTTTTGATACCTACTCTACCTATATCAAGGCCCGGGTCACCATTAGTTTCACTCAAAGTCCGTTTTAACGTCGTAACGCCTTTTAAAAAGCTTTTCTGTCTTACGACGTTAAGTAGAAATTACCATCGCGGTCCGCACAAAAGTCCGTAGAGAATCTACTACTTATTCGAAAAGAAGAAACACTAGCGCGATGCAAACGTCATCCAACGCCATCTAGTAGTACAGATTGGAACTATCAATGGAGGAAATTTGACAGGCTCTGGTAACCTGACGTGTGGCTGACTGTACCTCTTGTGGCGGCGGACTGAAGGAGCGGCTGATGCAATCTTCCCAACCATTTTGGTCGTTTGGTTTGGCTTAGAGTACAAAAAAAAAACACTCTTCTATGTCAGCAAAGTTAAGGGGGAGGGAGGAAGTCGAAGAATAGTGAGGTATTGGATAAGTTTTCAAAAACGATATTTTTTGGGAAAAAGAAACCAGAAGTTACTTATCTTCAATCAACGTAATTATGAAAATAATCGTTACGTGCTACTACGGAACCCTTCATGGGCGAGTCCGACTCGCACTTGGCCAATTTTTTAAATCATCGATACCGAGAAATCATCAGGCAAATAGAATGGAAAAACCAAACCAAAGATAACCAAACTTAAACTCTATCACCACAGAAATTAGACACACTACAAAACACTGAAAAGTCTCTCAAAAACCGGCGATATAATGAGGATGTGAATTATAAGCAATCTGGACGATGTATGAGTTGTATGAGAACGGCGGGCAACCCGGAGCGGCAAGAATAGGATCTTAACTGGCCTTTCCGCTGCTGATTCTTGTATTACTTAGTTTATTTATGGCGTGATAGCTTAAGAGATAAAAATAACTACGAATTTGACCATTCACTTCTAGACAGTCAGGTATTGATTGAACACTGTGCAACTATTTCTTCAGAAATCAGAAAACTTTATTTTATAAACGAATGCTACTACTTAATATTTAGTCAGACAGTAGGTAGACCATTTTGGTATCAAAATTAAGGTTAAAAACTGCCTTTGTGTTTTAATAAGCTGTAGCTCAGTATCAGTCTCTGGATTTTTAAAATCTTTGTCTGTATTTCCACAATTCGCTCTGTCATGGAAAATCATCATCATCATTTCAGCCAATAGACGTCCACTGCTGGACATAGGCCTCCCCCAAAGTTCTCCACACAGATCGGTCCTGTGCCACCCGCATCCAATGGACTCCCGCGACCTTTACCAGATCGTCGGTCCACCTGGTGGGGGCCTGCCACGGCTGCGGCCTCCTGCGCGTGGCCTCCACTCAAGGACCTTTCCACCCCAACGGCCTTCTGTTCTCATGTCATGGAAAATATCATGAGGAAATAGATAGAATTTGCTTGTTTTGTAATAGATAGAATTTTTTTTCAGTTTAATTTATCAGAGTTCCCATAACCTGCACCAATACATCTTCTTCCTTGTCTTACAATGTATTAATCAGTGCTTATTTAAGTATAAGTAGTAACATGATTTTAAAAGCCTATAGGTTAGAATACTTTCTTTGAGATTCAAATCATTCGATTGCTTTCTGGAATTAAGCGAAACGTGATAAGTTTTTGACTTAAACACAAGTAGGTTACCTATCATATTCCTTATACCTACTCAGAACATGTTCCTAGCCACAAAAGAACAAGTCATGAGAAAATAACAACGGAGTCAGTCCCAGACGTCTTTGTTGAGAAAGCAAGAGCAATTGAAAAGAACGCTTTGAAAGCCGCCGGGCAAATGGGGTCGCCCAAGGACGTATGTTTGCTCCACTATTGTATTTGGTATTTAAAAATGAACTTATAATTTGTTCCGTATGTGGATGGACGAATGTTGTTGCTTAATTTGCTATTTTTGAAAAGATGATTTGAATTGCCAAACCTGATCTAGCATTTTTTAAGAAAATTGTTATTTAGAAAAGTGATTCTGCATCTCACGTATGTACCTACTAGAGATAAAGTGAAGAGCGCTAGTATCTCAGTGAATAAGCCCGAGTTTATTTATAACGGGAGGTAGTTAGTTCGAATCCGAGCATGAACCGGGAGGTAGTAGTTCGAATATTTTTCAAGTCTATGTGCGTATTTCTATATCACTTAGTTCAACGATGAAGAAATCCTACACATTTCTGAAACTATTCAAAACGTGAACAGCCATGGTCCAGTTAGTCTGGTTCCCCCGTTAAAAAGGTTGCGAAGGTCACACGACAGTCGCATCATTGCATTTATCAAACTTCCCGATGATATGATGAACCCAATAACCTAATTTATCACCCGCCACATGTTTATAAATATAATCGGATTTGATTGGAGGCCTTATAGCCATTTTTGTAAGACGTAGATTATGTTGTATCATATTCCAAGTAATTAAAGCAGATAATTGTTAAGTAATCTTAGCAGATAAATAAGATTAGAACAGTCTTAATCTCATGTTGTATTTTAATTTCTCCAAGTATTAAGTAATGTGATGAGCAATTATAGATATGCCTACTTAATTGGAATTAACAAGGATAATCTAGCTCATCTTGAGTTATCTGGAAAATCTCGTTTCTTTGAATTACTCTTAAGATGTTTGTTTGGGTCTAAGTAGTTATTTTTATTACTACCTATGTTTTATTGTTACACGCGGTGTCTCCATATTGTTTAACTAGTGGCCCGCCCTCGCTTCGTTTTTGGACATATTTAGTTTTGCTAATTTTGTCTTAGTTCGAATTTTTGCCAATGCAAAAAACGGCCAGTGTTTTGTCTTTTCGGGTAAATAACCCGTGTGGTTTTTATGGAAGTTATCTCTTTACAAATAGTTTAGATTGTCGTAGGAAAGTTTATATAAGTACCTACTAGTACACTTAACAACCATCTCTTCTTCTTCATCTTATTTTAGTGTACGCCTCCTTCAGAATTTTCCATTTCTTCCGGCATTGGGCTCTTTCAGTTTGAGCCAGCCACTCTTTTCACGTCGTCCTTCCAGCGCATCTGAGGTCTTCCTTTAGGGCGTTTATTTCCCCACGGCTTCACGGGACTTAACCAGTGACTTTGAAATTGAACCTCAATCTACGCCATCTAGCGGATTTTTCACGCGATAGCCTCCATTTGGACGACAAAATCATCCCACTGTTAAAAATCACACAAAACAATTCCAAAACCAGTGATAAAGTAACGTGAAACGTATCTGTTACATGACGCAGTGATACGGAGGTGACTGGTCCGATACGCTATCAGGCGAGGGTCAGCTGGTGCGATAGATTTGGAGACTTGGTCAGGTCAATGCACTTTTAGCACTTCTGGCTTCTTGATGAGAGTAAAGTTAAAAAGATATCTTCAGTGAACATTTTGGTCAGGTGTCCTGCACCGTTTTTAGTTGTTTTAATTCCGAAGCCTTCATAAACAAGGTTCAGCCTCAGCATGAAGCTGCAGCCGCCGCGAGCAGCTGCTGCAGCGCTGGTTTTCAAGCTGGACCTTGAGTGACGCCTTAAATATAATAAACAGTAGAAGTGCACAAATAACAGATACTTAGGTACAAAAAAAACTGCCTAAAGCCCCATTAGCATCTCATCTGCTGTTCCATACATTATTGCCAGGTGAACATTCTTTGTGTATGGAACAACTGATTTTTATTTTTTGACTGATTTTATAGACTTTTTTAATTTCTAGATAAGAACAGGATCATTCTAAATAGATACTTCCTGCAACTCATAGTAAAAAAAAAAATTTGCGTAGTCTTTGGTAAACCTGTCCCGTTTTTTCTCTTTTAAGATATGGAGACCCTATGTTAACAATCCTAATTAACTTCTCATTTAAAAAATGACTTTGGCTATACGGGTATTTACTCATTCTAGTTGTAAACTAAAATGGCAGTGCATTTTAAATCTTTCAAGTTCACCTTGAGGATCGAGAGTTGAATGAGTCGTGCGCTCGCGCAGGATTACTTCCTCTAAAAAACTGGCAATTTTAACCGTGAAAAAACACTTGTATGCAACCGTTTTTTGCCGAGTGCAAGAAATTGTATGCACTTTAAAATAAAACTGTACTCGTATTGCTGGAGGCACGAAAGTATAGCGATGACCGTTATTTTGCGCACTTGTAAAAAAGAAGACTTTCTATCAAAATTGGTTTCTGCGCACTCAAGGTCATAACTATACTTTCTTGCCTCGGACTAAGTATACCTACGGTGTTAAATTCATACAGTTCTGACGCAAACTCCGTATAGCCACAAAATGATTCATACAGTTCTGACGCGAGCTCCGCTCAACAGTGAGTACAGAGATTTTGAAATTGATCATGTACTTTTGCTGCTGACTGTACGATACGTTAACGTTAAGATTGACTATTTTGACACATGCAAAATGTCAAAATGCATAGAAACTTGTCATTTTCATCTGTCAGTTTATTTTACATGATTATGAATCAGAGTACCTATAGTCACTCTAGGCTCCCCGTCCTACTGAATGTCTGTGCAACCAAGGTTTGCGTATTTCTCGCCGATTGGCGAGCGCGCCCCTAACGAGGGTGGACCGAACAATGACGTCCACATTTCCACACCCCTCGATGGTCAAGAAGCGGTGTAGGTATAGGGCTGCCACAGAGACAAAGGTTTCTAAAACAGTGATTTTTAGCATACGAACTGACAGATGCAACTGTCAAGTCCCAAGTATAACATGTTGCAACAACGTGGACTCTTCTCAGAGAGGTAGCTTACGCCAAAAGACCAGTCGACCAATATTGTTATGGAAGGACTGTGTGAAACGGGACCTGAATGCGTTCGGCATCCCGGTAACTAAATTGGAAGAGCTTGCTGTTGAGCGCCACAGCTGGACAAAGATAGTGCCTGAAGGGATAGCCTAACACGATCAAGCCTGGTTTGATCTACTTGCATCAAAGCGAGCTAAACGTCATGCTGGAAACCCCCCATCCGTCGACACTCGTTTCGCTTGCCGCAAATGCGGACGAAAATTGGTACAATCGCGAATTGGTACTATGTTGAGCCACGAGCGAAGTTATGGTGTCCCTACTTTAGATGCTACTTAAATCATCTATCAAGATACAAAGCCCTACTCATCATAATACACTTTGCATGTCAAACAAAAGTTCAGAATGGTTGGTAGAAGATACTGGTTAAAGGGATGAACTCGTAAATGTTTACAGATACACCCTGGATAGTGACTTCGAAAGGGCAAATCTTTGATGACAACCCTACTCATAACCAAGGGCAAGGGGATAGCTAACTAGTCCAAGGTCAATCAGGGTGCTTGCGTAAGTACAAACAGTCAGTACCATTTCGCTTCGATTATAAAGGACTAGCGACTCCAGCTTCGCTAGGATATAATAGTTTTAAAGATAAGGAAATATAGTATACTTCCTGAAACGTGTAATAACCATGATTCAGTTCGTCTTGTTCATGAGGGTGTTGAAGATCAGACGACAGTCGCTTCATTATAAAAATATACCAGATTCCCCGAAGCCTAAATCATGGTACCTAAGCGTATTATTATAGTGTACCCCGGGCTCAAAAGTGACAGATTTAGATTCAACCGGGAATTATATACGCTAAGATAGGGGCGTAACTATATTATATAGTACTAGTGGCCCGCCCTCACTTCGCTTCGGGACCGTAATTCAGAAATGAACCAATAGATGGCGCTGTGTCCAATTACATCGCGCAAGCGTTTCGTGTTTTCGGTTTACCTATAAGCTTTGTCGTTGTCTATAGAAGTTATCTCTTTATAAATGGTATTAGATAGGGTGGCAGCATTGGCAAATAGAAAAAGGTCCCTGACCTAAGAGGACCCCAAGCCCAAGGGATCGCGTGCTCAGAAATAACCTAAAACTTCATAAAATTCTGATAGTACGGAGAGCCCCAAGCGAAGAATTTTCCACGGGCCTCACATAGTACCTATTTATGCCACTGCGCACTGCGCTAAGGTCCGATGGCTGAATATTGTAGGTTATAATTCCGTGATAGTTATTCCAAAGTAAGTAACTAATTAAAACTCCCAGCACAAAATACCTAATATGTGTCCCGGGGTTAATCGCAAATCTGACAGGGCGCAAGACAAATAATAAAACTATTTATAGTTCCGTGTTAACGAATAGGTTCGAGATTAAATTGCTTAATCCTGAAACGCACAGGTGGACCTCCTAAGATGGCTGTGAGATACAAAAATTGCCACTGATGATTACGACATTAGTGTCGCCACTAAACTTACAAATTCGCCATAAGTTTTGCCCTGCGTTGCGTGTCAAAGCCGAATGAAGATTTCGTGTCAAGTGTAATGGCATTGCCAAGCAAATGTTTGCAACTTGATTTGAATTTGTATTGAGTAATAAAATTAAGATAAGGGTCATTCTTGGAGATTTAATTTGCGGGACAGTAATTAAATCTACGTACTATTCTTACGAAATTCATCAGAATCTTAAAATACTAATGTTTCATAGTTATATTACTAGTGGCCCGCCCTCACTCCGTTCCGGGATATTAGTTCCACTCTGTACCGATAGGTACCGCTGGGTTAGATTGCATCGCGCTAGTGTTCACCTTTTCGGTTAGTACCTAAGATAAGTTGATGTCTAGAATTTCTAAATAGTATGCATATGCAGTAGGTAGATTATCATTTAGGAATAAGTGTTCTGTATGGACCTAACTTGAATAATGTTTTTTTCTTTCTTTCTATGGATGGGAAAAGCATTTCATACGATCGGTATCTTTTAAGATTCTGATGTCAATTCTTCAAACTCTTCACTTTTTAGTATGAATACTTCTAACACTTCTTATCGTGGCCTCTAAGTTAGATTATATTTCGCTTATTTTAATGATCATGCTAGAGGGCCTTTCAAGTTGTCGTTTCGAAGTCGAGAGAGTCGTTTTATTCCCGAATCCCTCATATTAGGTAAAACGACTAAAATTTAACGGTGTATGTGCTATAAAGGTTCCCACTCAGCGTGTGTCCTGGTTACCAGAAAAGGCAACCGCAATGTCGATTTTCAGTGGTCACCCTTTAGCTTCTGACTCTTAAAGGCTCTATGGGCCTTTAATCTCACTCAATACATCATACTTATGTCGTCAGCCGAAAACAGCTTGGGGTCAAAGCACAGACGCCGGGCGTGGGGGCGGGGGCGATCGATGCCACGTGGCCGGAATGCGAGGCTGACGCAACGACCGCCATTTTTGGACAAATTCTTAGTAAAATACCATCTTTATTTTCCAGGGATTGGGTCAAATGAGAGAGGGAGCCCTTAATTTTTGAGACGAGTGAAGTAGTAAGTGGTGGTTACACGTTGGGCGCCAACTTATGGCAAGGAGGATGAATAGCAAATAATTGTTCATAATTTGATGACAAATATTCTTGTGATGACCACTTGTTTTTGTTCAGTGTTTGGATGTTATACATGTATTTTAGTATTATATTCGTGATTCGCTCTCGTGTGATAATATCTGTAACACAAGTGCTAAAGCTGCTTAGTACCGAGTCAGGTCAACATATATGAGATGCTGTGTGAATTAATTACTTAAATCTATTACTTACCTACAAAATATTATAAGGAGAGTATGCATGTGTGCATGTGTATTGTATGTATATGACGAAGTCATTAATGTAAATAATGGAAATAACACGTTGGGCGCCATTTTTAATTATATTCAATAAAACAAGTAAAAATAAGGACTATGTAGGTACGTTCATACCTTGCTATTGATAGGTTTTTTTTATTTTACTGTTGAAAAGTAACGATGAGGTCAGGGACGACACGCGTTTGCCTAGAAGATGTCTATTCACTCTTGCCTTAAAGAGGTACCTACTGTGTACCAAGCCAAGAGAGATTTCTATTTTTAGATACGTCCTTACTTGAGAACTAGACTGGATCTATTTATTACCGAGAATACTGAATAGTAAGCTTAACTCAACTGACTAAAGCCGGTATTTCGTTGCTGCTTATATCACTGGCATTATGGTTATTGTCTGGCGCCGCCTAGTTTCCTGCCATAGATATAAAAAGGTTACCTTTTTCCCATTATAGATATGTAAGTATTTAAGTATTATATTTGGGTTTCCTCTGTTTTCTGATATCTGTAACATTATTAAGTGCTCAAGCTACTTAGTAGGTACGGAGTCAGGTCAATGTACTCGTAAGTTACACGTTGGGCGCCAGTTGTGCTACGGAACAAATTAATTATTATTGCGGCTTATTCCAAATAGAAAAAAGCAATTGCAAATAACTTTTAATTACTAAGTAGGTCATAATCTACATTTAAAATTATAAAATACTAACAGACTTTCTGTACAAATTCTGTCACTATACGCTACACGTCGGGCGCCAATTTTATTATGGAATAAATAGGTACTGATGCAACAATCTCCAAATATTTTAAAGGTAAAGAAATAATGCGACTCAGAGCATTTAAATGTATTGCAAACAGCTTTTAATTACTACTATAGTCTGCGGCATGAAGCTACGACGTTGACAATAGTTATGACGTTGAGTGCTCAGAAACCAATTTAAATAGAAAGTTTTCTTTTTTACACGTGCGCAAAATAACGGTCATCTTTTTTTATTTATTCATGCCGCCAGATATACGCGCGGCACCTTAAAAATGATAAAATACTAACTAGTGTTCTAAAAAAATCTATTTCATAGTTTTTACGGCTACACGTTGGGCACCAGTTATGCTACCGCACAAACGCTAATGCAACACTCACCAGATGTTAAGAAGATAATATATTTATTGCGGCTTAATATTTTAATAGCAGATATATTTTTTTTATGTGATAGGTAGCAGACGAGCAGGCGGATCACCTGATGGTAAGCAATTGCCGCCGCCCATGGACGCTTGCAACACCAGTGGAGTTACAAGTGCGCTGCCAGCCTTTTATCCCCATCCCCCCCAGGGTGGGCTTCCGGTATCCTTACTCACCCGGCGAAACACAGCACAGGGGCTGCTTCACGCCGGTTTTCTGTGAGGCAGTGATATCACTCCGGTCGAGCCGGCCCATACATGCCGAAGCGTGGCGCTTCCACAATTCCACAATTTAATTACTTCTACCTTCAAAAGGATAAAATACCAACTAGTACAAATCTATTAGACTGCTCCAAAGAATAAAGTCCGATTTGTTTATATAGGAGATCGGACTTTATTCTTTGGAGGAAGCGTATTGTGATAGAAAACACGGTTACACGTTGGGCGCCAGTTACAGCTACCGAACGAAAATGCTGATGCGACAACCCGGCCAATTTACTCCGGTCCTGTGAAGGCCGTATTAGTATCATCACGTGGACGAGCCGGCCCATTCACTGTCTGGCTTCAATTTGTATATGTCTAACTTAAATTGTAGAGCGTATAAAGTGAAAACATTTTTGAGATCCCTATCAAATTAGATAGGACATAAATGAATATGTACCTGGGTGAATTTCAACAAACCTAATTACGGTGGCGAATTTTTAAAACCACTTTACATACATTTTCGCCACCGGGATTGCACCACCGGACTTAGAAACAGTAACAAAATTGGCATTATAAAAAAATATATTATTCCACCACTAACTTACAGTCTATAAATATGACAGTTAACTTAATCTCAATAAGCTATAAAACTGGTTTTTATGTAAAGGAGAAAAGACAGCTCAAAATACATGCCACCGGTATTGATACGGTACTTGGGAAAATCACCCACCTATAGGTGATCCCAGTGATTCTATTCGTGTCCAACTGTTTCTTGAAGGATAGTTACGAGTACAATCACATTTAGCCGGTAATAAATCGATGGATGCGTCATTATTCAACAATATCGATTCAGCAATTTAAACGCTACTATTGGAGAACATAAATACTTATTAATCTAGCTATCTACTTAAACATGCATTGCTTATATGCGTAGACATATACAGGTTGTATCAATTAAGGGGCTACACGAATGAAACTAGCGCCGCCAACCTATTTACACTGATTGCAGCGAAAATACGATATTTTTTAAGAAAGCAAAACATTACAGACTTAGATAAAAGTAATTGAATTTTTCAAGATACAATACAATATATAAAACACCCGACAAGTAACAATAATGTCAATTATTGCTAAAAGTGGCCGTTTTTAGCAATAATTGGTGGCCGTTTTAGCGCTAGTTTCATTCGTATAGCCCCTTAATGTGTAACCGATATATTATAAGTTACTCCGTGTGTGTAACTCACATTTTTCTAAACATGTAGGTACCTAGGTACATGCTAAACATTTTTTTGCCTTACTCGTACCAAATTACCGATCAGAGAGCTTCGGCTTCAATGAGCCGGCTAGACCGAAGTGATACCGCGGCCGGACAGAAGACTTTTTCTATGTGATATAGCAGACGAGCAGTCTCCGACAGAATCACCAGATGGAAGCGATAAGAATGTCATGAGGTTTCTCCTAATGAGTAAGATCGGGGATAAAAGGGGGGTTCAAATGAGTGAATGGGGGTAGGAGACCAAAAAATCAAAAAACCCAATGCAATCGGGAGAAAATGGGGTAGAAGGTTGGCAGCGCACTTGTGTAGCAATCGCTTCCACCAGGTGATCCATCTCCTCGTCTGTCACCTACCACATAAATATGTACCCATAAATTCCCTGGTAAATAGTTACACTACACCTAGACGTCATATCGTCATGACCTCAAATTAATTATTAATACAAGTGTACCGGTTGTTAATGTAAACAATAAAATTATAATGTTATTGGCGATATCACTTCCGACAAGCAAACCGGTTGACGACATTGTAACATGATAGTAACTGCGAAATATTTGTAACAGTTCTCTTAGAGGCCACAGGTCAAGGTAAATAACACTCGAAAAGTTGGTCTCCTTAGGCCTAGCACAAACTTTTCTAAGAAATCGTAGCTTATGCGTATGGTAAACAATTTGTATGACATTAAAGAGGACTCTAGGTAGGTAGATGAGGTAAACGTAGTGTTGGACGCCCTGCTACATGATGGGATGACGACATTCGAAGGTGGCTGGAGTGAGCGGATGAGAGTGGCCGAAAATCGGAGCGGTGGCGTGCATGGGGAGACCTATGTCCAGCAGCGGACGAGCGTGGGTTGCTAATGATGATGAAAGAGGACTCTATCGTATACAGGGTATACTTATCTGTGAACAGTTACATCTCTTTAACTACGTGTTCTTTAAACCATTCTGAACAACATATTTTGTTCAACAACTTTTCGAAATTCATCGAAATTTTTTTCGACTCTTTATACAAAATTACCAATAAGTCACGTGACCGACTTTGTATGGAAAGATGATTTTTTTTTTATGCGAATTTTCATAGTCGTAGAACAAATGTTGTTCAGAATAGTTGGTAAAACACGTGGTTAAAGGGATGTAAATGTTTACAGATACACCCTGTATAAGCAGAACTGATATTGACCGCATAAAAGTCAAAAAGGATAGTCTCGCGCCGTGAGCGCTCGTCCACAAATTATACAACTACGGCCTCCCAAAAAGGGCGTTAAGCAAAGATTGGCAGCGCACATGTGATACCATTGGTGTTGCGGGTGTCTATGGGCGGCGGCAATCTCTCTATCATCAGGTGATCCGTCTGCGTCTGCCACCTATCACATAAAAAAGGAGGGTGTGGAGAGGTTCCTATCCGCCTCTAGCTTAATCCTGGGGTTACTTTCTAAATATCTTACTCAACTGTTAAAAACTATATCAACTTACAAAATAGATTGAGCTGTTAAAGTTCCGGTTTCGAACCTTGAATATTAAAATGGCATTTCGCAACAAGCAATCAACATCTTTAGCAAAGGCCAGAGATAACACTTATAGTCAAGGATCTACTCTAAATTGTTTGTTACACTCTTTTGCTTGCACTCGGCGAAACACAGCACAGGGGCTGCTTCACGCCGGTTTTCTGTGAGGCAGTGGTATCACTCCGGTCGAGCCGGCCCATTCGGGTCCGGTCGAGGCGGCTAAGAGAGAGGAAAAAGAGAGAGAGAGAAAATTGAGCTAAAGTGTTTGTTTTTAGTGATAGGTGACAGACGAGCAGACGGATCACCCGATGCTAAGCGATTGCCGCCGCCAATCTATACTTACACCTAGATATCCGCAATACCAGTGCGGTCAACAGTGGTCAAAAGTGAAATTGGCATCAAAAAAATTCAACATTTCATACTAAGTCGGTCACGCAACTTGTTCATTTTGTACGTATGAGGATTTGAAAAAATTCGACGAATTTTCAAAAGTCATACAACAAAAATTATGTTCAGAATGGTACCGTCATCTGTGGCAACATTGCCGTATTTTTTTAGTTTTTCTCAATTTTCTCAGTTACTATGATACTTATAACATATAATTGTTATGTATTCTGTAGAAAAGGTATGTGGCTACATGCTCAGCGTTTTCATATCGACAAAAGTTAAATAAATGGGTGAATTTCAACAAACCTAATTACGGTGGCGAATTTTTAAAACCACTTTACATACATTTTCGCCACCGGGATTGCACCACCGGATTAGAAACAGTAACAAAATGGCATTATAAAAAAATATTATGCCACCACTAACTTACAGTCTAAATCTGACAGTTAACTAATCTCAATAAGTATAAAACGGGTTTTTATGTAAAGGAGAAAAGACAGCTCAAAATACATACCACCGGTATTGATACGGTACTTGGGAAAATCACCCAAATATCGTCACAGTGTTCAAAAATATAACGCAGGCAAAGTTGACACAGATTTGGCAAGATTGCCTAAGCCATTTTTATCTAGAATTTTAATCTTTAAAAACATTTGACTTAAAGTTTGTTGCTCTAGGATGTAAGGTTTTGTGTGAAGTAAGCAAAGTTTGCCATATGAGTGTCTGTCTGCAAAATTTTGATGTACGGTAAAGATACCACGCATTTATTTGAATTTTCATACAAACTAACTCTTTTTGCAAGGGCTGTCAAAAACGCAAAAAATAAAACAATTATTTTAGTACGTACCAAGGTATGTACGTATGTACCATGCCATTGATTTTAATGAAAGAAATACTGAATTCATACATTAAAAAGCTGGTACTCAGGTAGGGAATCGAACCCGGTTGTTTTAAAAAAAATAAAAATTAAACAAAATAACTAACTCTATTCTACCCCCTTTGTCATAAAAGAAAAATATTTACAAAGGTCTAAGACTTCTGAGTAAATTTTGAAGAATATTTATAGAGAATGTAGATCCAGAAGGTACGGGGCGAGTAAACTAAACAAAAATCTAATAAATTAATTATACCGACAAACCTGAGTCATCCGATATTATTTTTTAAACGTGTAAGACGTGACAACCCTAGCAGTAGGTAAAGTTGCCAGTTATTTTAAGTTGGCAACTTTACCTAACCTCACTTAACATGCCTTCGTCCATAAAATCTAAAATTTGCAGTTATATTTCATCGATAATTGAATCAAAACCATTTAGGATACAGTACTTACCTTGTACTTCCAAAAATTCTTTAGGTACACTTACGAATCTTTCGGTTCTAACACAAATTTTTGCACAATATGTTGAAAAAACAAGAAATTGCCACATGTGAATTTAAAGTGTCGTATTTTTTAAATTGTTAAAGATACCAGTATGAAACACTTTTTGGGTTGCCAGCATTTTATAAGAAATCTACCAAAACACCCAAAAATGTACAGCGTGCCATAGATTTAAAATAATTTTGTGAAATAACCACAAAGGTATAGGTAAAGTTGCTCGCTAATGGTAAAGTTGCCACAGATGACGGTAACTTAGTAGAGACGTGGTTAAAGGGATGTAAGTAAATGTTCACAGATACAACCTGTATTTTAAGAGGGACAGAGACGAGATAACGATGGAATATTCGTTCGTGTTGATCTAGTAACCTAATATTTCGTCAAAGACACTTTTCGCTAAAATACTTGTTATGTAAACGATAACATAATCACGATTCGCCAAGGTCAACTCGTTAAATATTAAGTAGCGGTAGTATTCTTTAATTTACTCATGTATCTTTTAACTAACTAGTTGTTTTTGTAGTTTCACAGACGCAAATTTTGGCTGATTGGGGAACAAAATCTATTCCATAGTCAAAGTTTTGTCAAATTTGACGACCCGCTTAGGGCAATGGTTAGAGCGCCGGTAGAGACGTAAGGGTCGCGGGTTCGATTCCCGCATCAACACAAATGTTTGTTTATGAAACAGATATTTGTGTTGGGTCTGGGAGTTTGTGGTTCCTTCGTTGTTTCTGGTTTCCATAGTACAAGGGAATCCCTGAGCTTGGGACCAGGATCTTGGGGTCCCGGGTTCGATTCTTAGGTCGAGCAAAAGTACTTAGTTTATGTTTCGACTTTTTGAACAGCTCGAGTTTGTGATCATAATCAGCATTAGGCATATGCAAGCGTGGTGATTAAGCCTAATCCACTATAGTAGATTAACTTGATTTCTATGATAGAGCCTTTGCCTTGCAGTGGGACAGATAGGTTGATACTTTGCTAAGTTACCTAAGTAGGTAAGTATGTACCTACCGAAATTAAGTGAGGTGGCCTTTCGAGAGATAAATTAACTAATTTCGTATGAAATATACGTAATATTATAAATACTATTTATAAAGATGTAAATCTATAGACAGCGACATACATATGCATACCTACCTACAATTGAAAAAGCGAAACGCTAGCGTGATGCACCGACACCCAGCGGCATCTTTTGGTAGAGAATGAAACTAATGCCCCGAATCAAAATAAGGGCGGGCCACTAGTTAAGTACATAATTACATACCTAACATTAAGTCCAAAACCTGGTAGATATCTAATCCAATTCATTTGTTTGGACCAGGCATTTTTGTTGATTAAATTCATGTATAAAATATTGTGATATTATGGACAGAATCGCCTGTTATTTACATTATCCATTCTGACGTAAGTGTAGGTACACTAAGACTAAGTAAGTAGTTAACACGTGTTTTCAATTTAAATTAATTTTTAATTAATTCACAATCAATTTGTATATTATCATTTTCTTGTTAATAATAACGTAACTTGAAGTACCTACCTATCCATTATAGGTGGAATATCTAAAAATAAGCAACCTTTGGTTTAACGCCGTAAGACCCAAAAGCCTTTTAAAAGGCATAAAACAATTGATTTTAAGTTAAATGGAGTGTAAAGTTATTTATTTTATATTTCTTTCTAATTAGTTACTTACATTAAGTAAGTTTATTTACTCAGATTATGTACCGGACTTTGAGAATACTTAACTAGGCTACCTATTTAAAAAAAAACCGCATGGCTAGCTAATTTCACTAATCATAAGTTATCAATCGTTCCTTCATGGTGTTATAACATACTTAACCATTTTAAAATCTAAAGTTACAGAAATACATTGCATTCTATTTCCTAAAAATCCCAATTTTCATCTCGAGAAACGCGTGGTCCGCAAAGCTTCGCTAATGTCAAAGGTGAAACATATCAAAAAATTGTAACACCCATCCTTATCAAATAAAACACTAAACTAAACAATAACCATGAATACTCACATTTTGTGCTATTCCTTGGATTCCTTTTCACTAATTACAAAAAAAAATTAAAAAGTCACTACACAATATTTTTCCCGCGTTTTTCGTGGACCGCGACTAAGCCCGCCAACTCGGGCCGCTAGACTGCCGTGCGCCAGCTGCGAGCGAGATGGCAGATCAGCTCTCGTAGGAGTAACAGAGATGATGCATTTCGTATTGAGCGCCAGAATAGGATAGGGGTGGAAATTTTGATCCCCCTTTTGCAAAAACAGATTCTTTTTTATCAATTTTTAGAGAAGGGCCAGTCGGTGAAGCTGTGGGCGCAAAAGAAAAATTGAAAATCCTTATTGCCATTGCCTAAACATTGAATTTATTTCATTCAAAGTCCTTCGAAGATTTTTATCTTTTAAATGCTAAGAGTATTTAAAAGAAGCACTGATTTTGTTTAAAAATCTATTTTTCAATTTAATGGACCAAAATGTTTGACCTATAATTTTTTTACCAATACCTAACCCATGAGGTTTAAGTATCAGTAACTCCTCTCATTTTATTCCCCATTACCTACTGAGGGTGGTGAATTCGTGATTCCCAATTTGCCCGATGTCCTCTGATCCTCTCTATCTTGGCTATGGCTCTTCTTTGTAGGAGGGCATCATGCACCTTGGTGTCCAGAATTTAATGTGTTTGTTTTGTCTTATAATCAGTACTTTATGCCTTTAAGTCTTTAAATAGGACGCAGGTCTTAAACGTCCCAAGGTTCATGGCATAGAGTGAAGTAATAGTCCTGGCATCAGTTCATTGGTTCGATTCCATATCTGGAGCTCAATTAAATGCATTCGATATAGGTACCTACTTAGCGAGTGCACGAGAATTAGTCTCCTCCTCCTACGGACAGTATGTTTGTGATAAACTTATCTTTTGTTGTGCCTGGCTGATTCTGATGCCCATAACATTGGGGTCCAATCGATGTGTGTTAAGTTACTCTGTCTATAAAGTCGTGTTTATTCTTGAGGAAATATCATAAATCTTTATTTGCTATACAGGGTGTATCTGTGAACATTTGTACATCCCTTTAGCCACGTGTTCTACCAACCATTCTGAACAACATTTGTTCTATGACTTTTGAAAATTCGTCTAAAAAAATTTTCGAAGAATTTGGAAAAGTTGTTGAACAAATGTTGTGCAGAATGGTTGAAAGAAACCCTGGTTAAAGGGATGTAAATGTTCACAGATACAGCCTTACAGGGTAGTTACATAAATACATGCAGATGTTACAGAGTTAACAGTTTTAAGACGTGCGAAATTTTAATATTTAATGTTCAAAATATTATGTAAATATATTTTTTAAAGTATTAGGGAATTCCATAGTATTATAACTAATGTGGTTACCATACTTTATGACGTAAGTGGCAGTGGCGCCACCAACTAATTTCATGATTCTTATTTTATTCAAGATTATTCTTTGAGTATACAGCTACTCAAAGAGATTATTAGATTACGATAATTAGTTTTATAATATTCACAAAATCATTTCTGAAGAGGCTGAATAGCTACAAATTCTTCTGCTTGTTTTATTCAAAAAGATTTTCTTATCAGCTGATTGTCAAAATGACACTTGACAGAAATTGTAAACAGTAAATTACATTACTGATATTTTATTACTTACACCTCGAATATGATTGAAAACGGTAGAATCTTAGTGCTTTATGGCAGTCAAACGTTTACCGCACAAGAAATGGCCGAAAGAATATGGAGAAGTACAAAAGTTTTAGGTTTTAGTGGTCCTGTGCAAGCGATGGATGACTACCCAATATCTAGGCTTATTCATGAGGAGTTCGCGATATTTGTGTGTGCTACGACAGGCCAGGGAGACGAGCCGGACAATATGAAGAAGTTTTGGAAGTTTTTGCTGAGGAAAAACCTGCCTTCCAACTCATTAACAAAGTTGAAATTTGGTGTCCTTGGTCTGGGTGATTCGTCTTATTCCAAGTTCAATTTTGTTGGGAAGAAGCTACATAAACGTCTGCAGAGCTTGGGAGCTACGCCGCTTCTTGATATTGGTAACTAATAAATTGGATTTATTTAGTATTAAAGACTTTATTGGACAAAATAAGAAAAATGAATGAACCAAACAACAATAATATCTGAAAACCAACACAAAATTTAAACAGTAGGCCCCTGTGTGGTCCCTTACTTATGTTTCTATATATTCACTTCTCATAGATCCAATCATTCTAGATAATCTTAAAAGTGGTGTAAATAAGACAACTTAATCTTTATAGATAAAAAATCTATAGTCATATTGTTAACATCTTATCTTGCTTATCTAAAGATATGTGACACTTTTCAAACATTGAAACTTAGATATGATCATGAAAATATGAACTTAGGTTTTGTGTCTTAGGATTTGCATTTGGAAAATGTAATAAGAACACACCAAATATTTATTTCGTATCATTTCAATTTCATTTTCCATGGGCCTCATGGGGTACATATTTATCCTACTCTTTTTAGCATGCTTTTATACTTCAGAATAACTTAACAAATGATTTATTTCCAGGACTTTGTGATTACCAACATGACCTAGGTCACCAAGCAGTATGATACCCTGGCTCAAAGAGTTCTTCGCACTCCTCAAATCTTATTATTATCCAAACATTGAAATAGACCACCTCAGCACCGACTTCGTGCCACGTTGGAACGTTTCTTTATTAAAGGGTGAAGGGAGTGTGTGCGTAGAAAGACTGAGCGAAGATATTTATTTCTCTAAAGCAACCCAGAATTCTCTTGATCATACACTTTTTGAGTTGGAGAAAAATGAAAGGACTACCGATGAATCTCATTTTCAGGTATGTATTTTGTTATTGTATCCAGAGGTGAAAATTGGGTAGATCATAAGTGGAGCTATAAAAAAAACTCCCCAAAACAATTTTTTCATAACATTCAATGGCTTGAAGCAGCTCCTGCGCTGTTTTTCGCTAACAACCAGGGGGAAAGAGGGTTAAATAAAGATTGGCAGCAGACTTGTGACTCCTCTGGTGTTGCATGTGTCTATGGACGGTGGCAATGGCTTACCATCAGGTAATCCGTCTACTTATTCTGCCTACTATCACTTAGTGTTCCTGTAAACATAGAAAATTTTAATCCAATAGTCGAATGTTTCTTGCAGGATGTCAGGCTAATGACATTCAAAGTAGCTGATGAATCAATTCTAGACTATAATCCAGGAGATGTGTTTAACATTAGGCCAAGAAATAGTAAAGAAGATGTTGCAGACTTGTTTTCAATATTTGAAACACATGGTATTGATATAAAACCGCATTATAAGCTCCTGGTGGAAGAATGCCATGAAGGTCAGTGAAGAAAGTGTTATTTTTAAATTAAAAAGTTATTTTAATACATTTTGATTAAATTATATAAAAACATATTTCAGGAACGCATCAATAAGCGTTTAGTTATTACTCCAATATTTTTTGGAGCGTTCCTTTGCCTTCTTCTTACGATATTTCGGTGCATAAAAAGTGCATGTATAAAAGTGGTGTGTATTTGGAGACGTTGTTGCAATATTTTGTTTACACGAATTTTTCGTAATTTTATGAACTCGGGGATTTTTTACGTTAACCAAAAAAATAATATTGGTAAAGGAACAAAACGCAATTGTCAAAACAACACGTGTGTTTACCTGCCAATGTCATTTTGACGTTTCTCAATTTGAGTTGAGGCGTGCATCATGTTTTGCACATAAAAAATAATTTTCTTTAGAAATTAATTTAAACAATATAAAACCAAGATGCTACGTAGGCAGGCGCGTTTGCGCCGCGAGTATTTGTACTAGAAAATCAGTGGAGGACAAGCAAAAAAGCATTCAAGCGAAGAAGGACCAAATCAAAAAGAGTTTAGAGGAAAATATCCCAATTCACGGTGATTTGAGGAAAGAAGCACTCGCTTTACAAAAGAGAATAGAGTTTGAGGATAAGGGTAAGTAATGGATTCAGTTATCATAAAGTTATAGTCTGTTTTTAATAAAGATATGCGAAGACGAAAACATAACCTCTCTTAGTATATTTATATTTGGCTTTTTGGAAACATTTATGGAATGTATATGTTGTTGTCTCAATTTATTTATTCACGTTATTGTTATTTAGTACATAAATTATTTGTTGTTTCTGGTTTCTATAGCACAAGTAAAAACCTTAGTTTAGGACCAGGACAATGTATGTGATGTTGTCTCAATTTATTTATTTTGTTATTTTTAGGTCCAGAAAGAGCAGCAGTAATCGGAGGACTGAGTGGAGGAGCCAATACCCTCAGCTCTCAAGATGACGAGTACAGATACGCAGGAGTCGAAGATCCGAAGATAATGATAACCACATCCAGAGAACCTAGCGCTAGGTTGAAGATGTTTGTAAAAGAACTAAGGTAAGCTATTCTCATTATCATAAAATTTTTTATGAGATAGGAAGGCAATCAAGCAAGGAGATTTTATGAATATGCCATCCATGGATGTCAGGTATACCAGATATGTATATGTATTGCTCGTATTTTAGGAAGGTGTAGGCTTGTTTCTTAAAGATTTATATGTTGTGTATTGTTCCTTAATTTCTAATGTAACTGTATATTCTTGTTTTTTGTGTGTCAACCAAAATGTGAACAAGTATTTTATCTATCTTCTCCTATTTTAATTTTTATTTCACATCAATGTCTAAATATTACAGAGTTGCCATTTTAATTTCAGGTTGATGTTTCCAAACAGTCAACGCATGAACCGTGGTGGGTACGAGATGTCCCAGTTGATCCATGCATGCAGAGCTAATGACGTTACTGACTTTATTGTTGTCCATGAGCATAGAGGAGTGCCCGACAGCTTGGTAAGTGTTTGTTGATAGATTGCAGATAAAATTTACTGGAAAAAATTGATCTGATTTTGATCTATTTTCTTCCCGAATTTAACAAAAGTACCCTTTCGTAGTCCCATGGATGTCTGTCAGACGGCGACAGAAAAATAACTAATAAAATATTATGCTTGCAATTATGAAATGAATATGAAAATGTTAGTGTTGCTATTGAAACAGATATTTGTGTATGGTTTATGGTACCTTTGTTGTTTCTGGTTTCTATAGCACAAGTAAAAACCTTAGTTTAGGACCAGGACAATGTATGTGATGTTGTCTCAATTTATTTATTTTGTTATTTTTAGGTCCAGAAAGAGCAGCAGTAATCGGAGGACTGAGTGGAGGAGCCAATACCCTCAGCTCTCAAGATGATGAGTACAGATACGCAGGAGTCGAAGATCCGAAGATAATGATAACCACATCCAGAGAACCTAGCGCTAGGTTGAAGATGTTTGTAAAAGAACTAAGGTAAGCTATTCTCATTATAATTTTTTATGAGATAGGAAGGCGAACAAGCAAGGAGATTTTATGAATATGCCATCCGTGGATGTCAGGTACACGAGATATGCAGATAATAATTATATTGCTTGTTGGTCTTTCAGGAAGGTGGATGCTTGTTCCTTAAATATTTATGTGTTACGAATTGTTACTTAATTTCTAATATAACTGAAATTTCTTGTTTTTTGTGTGTCAACCAAAATGTGAACAAATATTTTATCTATCTTCTCCTATTTTAATTTTTATTTCACATCAATGTCTAAATATTACAGAGTTGCCATTTTAATTTCAGGTTGATGTTTCCAAACAGTCAACGCATGAACCGTGGTGGGTACGAGATGTCCCAGTTGATCCACGCATGCAGAGCTAATGATGTTACAGACTTTATCGTTGTCCATGAGCATAGAGGAGTGCCTGACAGTTTGGTAAGTTTTAATTGCAATTTTCATTGCAAGTCATCCACATCACACAGTTGAATACATTGCGCAAGTGTTTCACCTTTCTGTTTACCTATAAGCCTTATTGTTGCCAAAATATAAGTGACTTAGTCTCATCATAATATTATGGGGGCCATCCGTTTTTTTTGAAAATTTAACCCCACAATTCAGATTTATTTTTCAATAAATCAGTAATATTTGAACAGTCCCATGGATGGATGTCAGCTGACTAGTTTAGTGTTTGCTGTTGAAAAGACATTGTGTAGGTTCTGGGTGTTTATGGTACCTTTGTTGTTCTTGGTTTCCATATAGTACAAGGGATGACCTTAGTTTAGGTAACGTCATTGTATTTTTTTTTTAAAGTGAGGACAATCTAGATGACCTCACCCTGATGGTTAGTGGCCGTGAGATCCAAATATGAGGTTGACAGGCACAAAAGAACCAACTAATTACCTAATGAGTCTGTCAACCTCACCCTGAAGGCCTGCTGAGATGTATGTATGTGATGCTGTCTTAATTTTTCAGGTCTCAATTTTTTTTCCAGGTAATCTGCCACTTGCCCTACGGACCGACAGCTTCGTTCACACTCTCCGGAGTGGTGATGCGTCACGACATCCCGGACATCGGCCCCATGAGCGAGCAGTACCCGCATCTCATATTCCACAACTTTAAGACTGATCTTGGTGAGGAAACCTTCATAGACCACGAGCCCTGGCGTAATAGTGACTTCGGATGGCGCATTTGGTAGTGACCCTGCCTCATATGCCAAAGATTGTGGGTTCAATTCCCACACTGGACAAACATTCCTGTGATGAACGCTTATTTCTGTTCAGTATCTGGGTGTGATCCTCTGTTGTCTGATATCTGTAACACAAGTGCGCTACTTAGTACGGAGTGAAGTTTCAAGTTAATGCATGAGATGTGTGAATTTATTCACTATTTATTTATTAATTATTTCAGGTTTGAGAACAATGAGCATATTAAAGTACCTATTCCCGGTTCCGAAAGAGGATTCTAAACGAGTGATCACGTTTGCAAACCATGACGACTACATTTGCTTCAGGCATCACACATACAGAAAGGTAACAAGCTATTGATTAATATGTTAAGGACATTTTACAACGAATAATTTTCATACTGTCTAGGTAACCTCCAGCAAAAAAAAGAATGTGAATTTTCGGGTTCGTGATCACCAATCCGCATTAGGCAATCGTGGTGACTAAGCCTAATCCCATCGTAATAGCGGTGACTTGTTTTTTTTTTTGATAAGTGGTAGACGCGAAGACGGATCACCTGATGGTAAGCGATTGCCGCCATCTTAGCGTGTAGTTCCCAGTTTTCGTGCAACACCAGTCGAGTCACGAATTCGCTGCCAATCTTTCCTTTACTTATAACCTAATCTGGCCGTATATTTCCAGGCGGGCAAAGAAATCGAGCTATCAGAAGTCGGTCCCCGCTTCCAGATGAAGCTGTACGAGATCAAGCTCGGCACGCTGGACGCGCTGGGGGCCGCGGACTGCGAGTGGGCGCTCCGCCCCTACATGAACACCGCGGCCAAGCGCAGGTTCCTCAGCGACGACGATGGCTGGCAGGAGGAGCAGTGATCGATATAAATATAGTTTTATAATAATTGGGACTTTTATTAATATCCTGTATCATTTAGATTGATATTTTCTAAAAGTGGCCACGTATTTTTTATGTGATACTAGCTGTTACCCGCGACTTCATCCTCGTGGAATAAACCATCCGTATACCAAATTTCATTAAAATCCGTTCAGTAGTTTTTTAGTATACAAAAAATAACTTACATCAGTTTTAGTAGACTTTAAAACTGTCTATAATTTACTTACTCCCTAGCGCCAATCTATCACACAAAAAGATCTTCACTGCCTTACCCCTTGTTAATTCACTTGCATTATTCCTCTACCCAAAGGTTGTCTGGAAGAGATCGCTATTAGCCGATAAGGCCGTCCGATATTGTCATTTAGAAATTACTATTAGCATTAAGTTCTGTAATGTGTTGTGCAATAAAGAGTATCTATCTATCGATACAATTTGTAATAAGCTATTTTGGAACAAAATAATATCTGCTGGATATGCAAGGCTCAAGTTTTGCAAAAATCAACATCTGGGTAAAATTTATCAATATTTGGGATACATTTTAGATATGCCAGTACCAGAATTCCTACAAACGCCTCTCACCATGTACGCAATAGCAGAACAATATTGGGATCTCAAGGCGTACCCGACGCAGTATGTCTTTTCTCTTCTCTCGCTAGTCTCCGAGGATAAGTTGGAAAGAGAGAAGTGTATAGAACTGAGTTCACCTGAAGGGCAGGAGGATTGGCTGAATTACTGTAGGAGGCCGAGGAGGACTATATTGGAGGTAAGGGTTTATTTATTTTTCAGATGCTCTGAGAGTTTGTTCGGAGTAAGGTTACTATAGGTGGCAGCACTTTGTATTGTATTGAATAAGAGGACTAAATTATGGCACTAGTTGGCAGCACTGTCTATATGGCAGGAACTATACATAGGTGGCAGCACTTTATACTGACTAAAAGGACTTTTTGAGCTCAAATTGATGGCAGCACTTTGTATTGACTAATAGAGCTAATTAAGCTTAAATAGATGGCAGCACTTTCTATGTGCACATTCCTTTATCTTTACTTCGTTTGGTCTAAACGTGAAAAAAATACAAATTCGCTATTATTATTTTTATGTAATAGACGAGCCGACGGATTCACCTGTTGGTAAGCGATATTAGTCCAAAATATAACAAATAGGTTTATTTTATTTGTCAATTAATTGGGTTCAATTGTGAATTGGACCAATCGCAAATTGGACTAATCGAGAAATTGTTCTTTTAAATCTACGTAATCGATTCAGGTATTCCACGACTTCCACAAGTCAGCATCGAAGCTGACTGTTCCGTCCTCTTCGAGCTGTTCTCCACCATCAAGCCCAGATCCTTCTCCATCGCCAGCAGCTGCCTGCCCAGCGGTGGGCTCAAGCTGGACCTCCTGCTGGCTGTAGTGGAGTACTATAGCAAGCTGAAGAAGGCCAGGTTAGGCTTGGCTTCCAACTGGCTGAAGGATTTGGAGGTTGGGGATAGAGTGTACGGGTGGATCAAGAAAGGAAGCTTGGTGTTTCCTGATCCGGTGAGTTACAGATTTTAAAACCATCCTACTATACTATTATAAAGGCGAAAGTTTGTATGGATGTATGGATGTTTGTTACTCTTTCACGTAAAAACTACTGAATGGATTTGAATGAAACTTTAACCACAATATAGCTTATACATCAGAATAACACAATAGGCTACAACTTTTTGAGGTTTCTACGAACCTGAAGTCCACGCGAACGATATCGCGGGCAAAAGCTAGTCATTCATATGTACGGACGTGGTCAAAAAGTGTTTACCACCTTAAGGATCATAATCGCACTTACACTTGTAGGTGATAATAATCTAATTGTCTATTACATAATATTGATCATAGATATGGTGTCTTTTTTAATGATGGACAGCTGACAGCCAGCGCCCTCAGTCAATGACAAATGTCATGGCATTTAAAAGAAATTAAGTTTTTTTATGGCAGCTTCTGTGTTGTATCCTCTATATGTGTATTTTTTTATATTTACTTTAAAAAGGTAATATGTAACTTGATATGGCATGTTTGACTTTAGTGCAAAAAGTGTTTTTTTTTTTTATGTGATAGGTAGCAGGCGAGCAGGCGGATCACCTGATGGTAAGCAATTGCCGCCGCCCATGGACACTTACAACACCAGTGGAGTTACAAGTGCGCTGCCAACCTTTTATCCCCTTTCCCCCCCGAGTGGGCCTCCGGTACCCTCACTCACTCGGCGAAACACAGCACAGGGGCTGCTTCACGCCGGTTTTCTGTGAGGCAGTGGTATCACTCCGGTCGAGCCGGCCCATTCATGCCGAAGCGTGGCTCTCCCACATGTGATGAAGAACCAAATTTCAAAACACTTTTTGACCGCGACCGTACCTATATCACAAACGTATCCTCTTAGCGCACATGCAAAATGCTGACTCGTAGTGTTCACGCGTTCCTTATTTTATCAGATCAATTGTGGGAGAACCACGCTTCGGCATGAATGGCCCGGCTCATGGAAAACCGGCGTGAAGCAGCCCTTGTGATCTGTTCCGCCGAGTTAGTGAGGGTACCCGGACCCGGGGGAAAGGGGATAAAAGGGTTGGTGGCAGTCCATGGGCGGCGGCAATTGCTTACCAATCAGGGAGTAAGGTTCCGTACCACGCACCACGATCCTCTTCCACTTAAGGACGAGGAGGGAGAGTCCAGGAGTTTTAGTCGGTATACCCCGCCTTCCTGCGGGGGGGAGTCCGACATAACCCACCTGTTTACAGACGGATGGGTATGCGTAACGCATTTCTCCTGGGTCACCAAAAAAAAAAAAAAAAAAAAAGGGATCCGCCTGCTCGCCCGTACCTATCACATAAAAAAAGCGGTGGTTACCCTCTGGATGGCCTATATTTCTCATTACACAGCATAATATAAATACACGGCACTGCTGGACAATTGGGGGGACAGTTTTTTTTTAATGTGTTTTTTTGGTTTTAATTTTTTTTTTTATGTTATAGGTAGCAGGCGAGCAGGCGGATCACCTGATGGTAAGCAACTGCCGCCGCCCATGGACACTTGCAATACCAGTGGAATTACAAGTGCGCTGCCAACCTTTTGTCCCCTTCCCCCCCGGGTGGGCCTCCGGTACCCTCACTCACTCGGCGAAACAACAGCACAGGGCTGCTTCACCGCCGGTTTTCTGTGAGGCAGTGGTATCACTCCGGTCGAGCCGGCCCATTCATGCCGAAGCGTGGCTCTCCCACAGTTAAAATTTATTTTTACTAGTGTTTTTAATTTTCTTGTGTTGTGTCAATTGTCGTAGCATGTAATATGTGTTGTGGTGTCCAAATTAATAAATGTATTTTCTTTCTTTCATTCTCCAGGCCACCCCCCACATCCTGATCGGGCCAGGCACCGGCATAGCCCCCTTCCGCAGCCTCCTGCAGCAGCGCGACCACCACTCCTCCCTGGACGCTCGCACCATGCACCTGTTCTTCGGCTGCCGGTACAGAGCTAAAGACTTCCATTGTAAGGAGGAGCTGGAAGCTTGGCAGAGGGAGGGGAAGTTGTCGCTGTATTGTGCGTTCTCTAGAGATCAGGAGGATAAAGTGTAAGTTCCACGGACGTATATATAGCTTTGACAAGGGGGGTATCCCACGTCCCACATTGCAAAACAATTGCAATGTCACAATGTGGAACCCTTAATTAAGACGCCCTTGGCTATAGCCGATTCAACCTCATGTCAAACCAGGCCTCAATGAAGGGGGGGGGGGGGGGGTCCGGACCCCCTGGATGGGAGTAACCAGTGGGGTTATATCACATAGCATGACATCAATTTATTTCACGACTTATTGACACATTATACCAAACCACAGACTAAGGAGAATTATACTGCCGCACTCAAAGACGTCAATTAAACCTTAATTATCACTTAAGTAAAATAATGACCTTAATTTTAATAGCCATAAAGACAATCCATAATCTAGATAATTGAGCATTAAGGTCAAAGACATCTCTGTGTAAGTAAACGGCCAGTAAGTCAAGGATACCAACCATAGCTCCGAAGCTACGGCTTTGCGACCTTACTGTAATCGTATTTCATTATTTTTACAGATACGTCCAACACAAAATAACCGAGTACGCATCCACCCTTTGGCCGCTGATCCGCGACGAGCACGCCCACGTATTCATATCCGGCAACGCCAAGAACATGCCAGACAACGTGCGGGAGGCCTTCGTAGACATATTCACCGGGACAGGACAGATGCCTCCAGAAGATGCCAAGAAGTTTCTCCAGGATATTGAGAGGAGCGGTAGACTGCAGGTGGAAGCGTGGTGATTGGTTTTACCCTTAATAAGGCAACAATAAAATAGATCCCGAATGATTTTGAACTTAATCTACCATTACATAAGAGCGAAAACAAATGACATTTTTCGTTGGCTTATGCCCAATTAATGGTTAAGAATAGCAAAGTTACCAGTGAAGCGACAATGCATCAGAATACAATTAAAAATAGTATACATGGTGTATCTGTGAACATTTACATCCTTTTAACCACGTGTTCTACCAACCATTTTGAACAACATTTGTTCAACAACTTTTCGAAATTGTGAAAACGTTGTTCGAATGTTTGTTGGAATACGTAGTTAAGGAGGTGTAAATGTTCACAGATTCACCATATTATTATATAAATTCAACTTGACTAAAGATATTATAACATAAGTTATTTTTTATGTGATAGGTGGCAGATCACCTGATGGTAGTAGGTAGTAGTAGGAGACCATTCAAGTATTAGGTACGTAAGCAGTTTTTTTGGGAAATTTAACCCCTCTCCCCCCCTTGTCAGCAAAAATGGTCGAAAAAATATACTTTTTCTTCACAAATTTATCAAAGTAAGCAGTGCCAGCTGTGCTACTGGTAATATTGTGGTAATGGTTTATGAATTATATTATGATACTTGAATGTACATACATTCCTGCCTCAATATGTTTGTAATTAAAAGTACAAAGTTATTTGTAAATAAATCGTTATGTTAAATTAAGTTGAAACTTTTATTTCGCTTCAAAGATGATGAAAACTTTTGTTTATACTAGAGGCGGCAAACGAATCACCTGCTGGCAAGTATACACCGCCGACCATGAACATCTGCGATATCAGTGAAGTCACTGATGCGTTGCCGGCTTTTTGAGGAGTACGTTTTTCTCTTCATCTTCATCATTCAGCCAATAAACGTCCACAGCTGGACATAGGCCTTCCCCCAAAGGTCTCAACAAAGATCAGTCCTGTGCCACCCACATCCAAGGTATATTTAAAGTTAAGATAAGTTCATCATCATCAGCAACCCACGGTCGTCCACTGCTGGACATAGGTCTCCCCTAATGCACGCCACCGCTCCCGATTTTCGGCCACTCTCATCCAGCCTTCGAATGTCGTCATCCCATTTTGTAGCAGGGCGTCCAACACTACGTTTGCCGAGTCGCGGTCTCCACTCAAGGACTTTATGGCTCCAACGGTTGTCAGTTCTGCGGCTAATGTGACCAGCCCATTGCCACTTCAGTTTGCTAATTCGGTGGGCTATGTCAGTGACTCTGGTTCTCTGTCGGATTACATCATTTCTGATGCGGTCCTTCAAAGATACTCCGAGCATAGCCCTTCCATAGCTCTTTGAGCGACTTTGAACCGCTGGATTAATCCAGCCTTGAGTGAAGTAAGATAAGTTATTCTCTAGATATCTAGAAGGTCCCTAAATCATAGCCGTCAGGAAATACTGCCGCGGCTAAACCGTCCCACAAAGAATCAAGTAATTTAAGGAAGGTGTAATTATAAGATTAAGTAATAATAACAGCTTAAAATTGTTCAAATCATTTATTGAGACAATACATCACATCAGTCTTATCTTATGCTAAATAAAATTATATACTTCCGTGCAAAAATATTGGCCCACGCTCCCTCCGCAAGATGCTACATCCTCGAAGAGCATAGACATAGTGCTAAGTGCAAAGTCTGTTTTGGCATTTTTTTGGCACGCAAGCGTAGCTAGTCTCGTCGTGCTTTGCCAGTCCCTAGAGAATAAGCACAAGTTTAGGGTTAGCGGAGGGAATGAGGGTTTTTGCAAATGCAAAATCCGATAGATGGCGTTACGTTGACTTCAGGTCTTCAGGTCCCCCACCCACACCTGAACCCCCACACCCCGCATCCCCCTCCGGACCCACCCCCTCCCTGCCCCGACCACGACTCCGAATCCTATCCGCCCAGCAGGAAACGGTTGACGACGGCCAGGAATGGCTAGACGGGCTGAGGGACCGACTGAGGGAGATGTATAAAAACATTAAAAAATAAGTAGATGGGAAAAAAAAAAAAAAAACACCATCTCCCTCTGACATGAATGACAGAGACTAACCAGTCCCCCCCTCCCAGACAGACGAGTGCGACCGGGCAGCAGGCAGGCCCTTCGGGGTCGAAGACCGCCCCAACAGCACCGTGTCGGGAGGCCTCCTCTCCTGGAGCACAAACACCGTGCCACAAGATGGCACGAGAAGCAGCCCGGGTAAAGGGTTTACCCCGTACGCCCGAACCGCACCAAACGGTGCGATGATAACCGGATTGGACTTCAGGTCCAACAACGAGTGGATTGGTTACATTTGACGTATCATGTCAAAATTATGTAGTTATATTATGAAACACCCAATGTCGTCAAAGTTGGACCTGACGTCAACGTAACGCCATCTATCGGATTTTGCATTTGCAAAAACTCATTATTGTTTGCACGCAAGTGTCCTCGAGTCAGTTAGTCTAGGGGCTGTCCATTAATCGTCGTTTTCAAGATTTTTTTTGAGCCCCAATACCCCTGGTCATAATTGCTGACTTATCCTTGACCTGGATTTATTTTCAACCCCGCCTCCCGCTTTTGGGCCTCACTTGTTAATGAACAAGGCTAGTCGTGCTTGGGCAGCCCCCACAGCTTGAGGTTGCCGGAGTCCCGCTTGCGGTCGGGCGGGTCCTTGTCCTCGCACGCGAACGCTACCAGGTACCGTGACGGGTGCCACGCCACCGTGAACGTTGATGCTGACACGGGAATCTCTGCTACTTTCTCACCTGAAGGCAATACAGATTCTGTGGTGAGTAAATAATAATAATAAATAAATAAATTGAGACAACATCACATACATTGTCCTGGTCCCAAACTAAGGTTTTCCCTTGTACTATGGAAACCAGAAACAACGAAGGAACTACAAACACCCAGACCCAAGACAAATATCTGTTTCATCAACAAACATTTGTCTTGATGCGGGAATCGAACCCGCGACCCTTGCGTCTCAACCGGCGCTCAAACCACTACGCCAAATGGGTCGTCAAATGGGAGTAGTGGAAGAAAATGAAATTCAAACGTTTAAATGTGCAATTTTGTGTAGTGCAATGCTACAAATTGATATTAATGATGGTGTATCTATGAAAATATACATCCCTTTAACCACGTGTTCCACCAACCATTCTGACCAATATTTGTTTTTGAAACGACTTTTGGAAACTTGTCGATTTTTTTTAAACTTATATATACAAAATGAACAAGTCACGCGATCGAAGTCTTAAAAGTTATTTAGAATGATTAAAAGAACTGGTGTTGCAGGTGTCCATGGGCGGCGGCAATTGCTTACCATCAGGTGATCCGCCTGCTCGTCTGCTACCTATTAGATAAAAAAACATACCAGTCTCGGTGTCCCCGATGTCGATGATGTGGTCCTCGCTGGCGGAGGCGAGCAGGCGCCCGTCGAAGCTGAACGACAGCGTGCGCACCGGCCACTCCAACCTACGATAACGATAGGGTATTTGACATTTTTTTTTATGTGTGTTTAATCAAAAGACGCGGGCGTGGTCGCGAATATATAGTCCTACAACCTTCAAGAGAAGAGCGTACTCCTTAAAAGGCCGGCAACACATCAGCGACCTCTCTGATCTCGCAGATGTTCATGGCTACCGGTGATTACTTACCAGCAGGTGACCCGCTTGCTCGTTTGCCGCCTCTAGTATAAAAAAGGTCGCTGAGTAAGTGAGAGTACCAGATGCCAATCGAGGGAGGAAAGTGAGGTTAAAAGGTTGGCAGCACACTTGTGCCTGTGTACTGGTGTTGTTATGTCTATGGGCTGGCATCAACACTTGTTCTAGGTCTTTTTGAAATAGGGTATTTGAAATTTTTTTTATGTGTTTAATCAAAAGACCCCTCTATTTAAGAAACATTGTTGAAAGAATTATTTGATTCTGATTTGAATTACCTGAGATATCACAACTTTAAGAGCACATATTTTACGCAGGCCCAAAAACGCTCTATACAAATGGCTACTAGCGTATGACGTCACACGCAAGTATCTTGTATGCGCGTCTAGTAAATTTTGTTTGGTAGCTATATCAAATGTTTCTTTTATGTAACATGGTTTTCTAATAAAAGTTTGTGTATAATGTATGGGTAGTTCAATGATATAGATTATTTTTATAATATTATAAACTTTAAAAATGGACTTGCCCATAAAACTTTGAATGCTCACAAAACCAGCTAGACGTTATATATTTTTAATTGAAAATTTAGGCTATTGGTAATATTTTGGTAAAGTATCAATATTTTTTACTATATCGAGATTAGTCAAATACCTACTACTGTCAACCTTCCTCGGTCCGGGCCGCATTATACAGGGTGTATCTGTGAACATTTACATCCCTTTAACCATTCTGAACAACATTTGTTCAACAACTTTTCCAAATTCTTCGAAAATTTTTGGACTCCCCATACAAAATGACCAAGTCACGTGACTGACTTTGTATGGAAAGATGAAATTTTTTTATGCGAATTTTCAAAAGTCATAGAACAAATGTTGTTCAGAATAGTTGGTAGAAAACGTGGTTAAAGGGATGTAAATGTTCACAGATACACCCTGTATGTGAAGTAAGGATGTGTAGTTACTATTAATTAAAGGAATCTACTTTACCGCGGGCCGCACGACTAACGTCCGCGGGCCGCAGTTTGACGACCACGGGTCTAGACCATCAGTATACCAAATTTCTTTCAAATCCGTTCAGTACATTCGGCGTGAAAGAGTAACAGACATACAGACAGAGTTATTTTCACATTTATAATATTAATTTCATTCAGCAATCTCTTTGCACTGCCTTACCCCCATTGCCAACACGCTGTTTTCTCTCCTCTACCTAAAGGTTGTCTGGAAGAAATCGCTGCAAGCGATAAGACCGCCTTATTGTACTGTTTATAGTTGTTGTTTCACTCATGTATTATATTTCTGTGCAATAAAGAATATCTATCTATTTATCTACTAGCGGCCGCCCGCGACTTCGTACGCGTGGAGTTAATTATTGACACTTACCGTCATATTTTGGACAATCCACACAATATATTTTTATAAATTGTAGCCTATGTGTTATTCTGATGTATAAGCTATATTGTGGTAAAGTTTCATTCAAATCCATTCAGTAGTTTTTACGTGAAAGAGTAACAGACATACAGACAGAGTTATTTTCACATTTATAATATTAATTTCATTCAGCATCTCTTTGTACTACTGCATTACCCCCATTGCCAAACAAGCCGTGTTTTTCTCTCCTCTACCTAAGGTTGTCCTGAAGAAATCGCTGCATCGATAAACCCCTGATGTACTGTTGTTGTTTCACTCATGTATTATTTCTGTGCAAGAAAACCTATCTACCGATCTTTAGTTTTGCTTTATGACATGTGGCAACTAACATACTGTTCACCATATGTATGATACCGCCGCCCATAGCAGCCGCAACACCAAGGAATGCCTGCCGACTTTTTGAATACGCTCTCTTTTTAGTGTATTGTACCTGGAGAAGACCCTGAGGCAAGCCAGCTCGTTGACGTCCCAGAGGCTGACGAGCGCGTCGGCGGAGCCCGTGGCGAAGTACCGGCCCGTGGGGTCGTGCTCCACGCAGATGCACGTGCCCGGGTGCGCCTTCAGCACCGTCTGCAGCTCCAGCCCGGGGTACCTGGAGTTAAACATGATACCTGTGTAAAACTTGTCATCGCTGCTCGGTACCTTCTTTCAACCAACTTCAAAAAACAGGATGGTTCTCAACTCGACCCCTATTTTTTTTTTGTATGTTTCTTATTTTGTTTGGTAGGTCATCATTCAAAGGTATTATAATTTTACCAAAATTGACTCAATGGCTGTAGTCTTGAAGTCGGTTTTTTTTTTTTTTCAAAAATTAATTATATGTTATTTATGTGATAGGTAGCAGACCAGCAGGCGAATCACCTGATGGTAAGCAATTGCCGCCACCCATGGGCACCTGCAACACCAGTGGAGTCACAAGTGCTCTTTTATCCCCTTACCCCCCAGGTAGGCCTCCGGTACCCTCACTCACTCGGCAAAATACAGCACAGGTGCTGCTTCACGCCAGTTTTTTGCGAGGCAGTGGTACCTGAGGAAACCAATTGACAATGGCTAATGTGCTCACCCAAAGCGCAAAAGGTCCCGGGTTCGATTCCCGATCAAGTCAATTTATTAGATTAGTCGGTCGACTCATGAAAAGGCGTAACGAATTTCGAACAACTGTACAGGAGAGCCAATGAAAGAAATTAAACTGTACGGGGCTCCGCTTAGTAGACCACGAAGCTTCGTACAGTCAGAAGTTTAAGTTGAGGAGTAGTACATGAATACGCCAGAGAAAAGACTTGCAGAGTTGAAAGTAATGTATTGAAGTGAAGTTGAAGTACAGGTAAACAGGTGGCAAATCGTTCCTTGATATCTAGTTGAGTGGTTAGTTACGAAGTAATGACGTACTGATGGTTAACAGATTATAATGTAAACAAAATAATTTCGCGCGCGCCCAAATGTTAGGTTGCAGTGTTAGCATTTAAGTCGTATGTACGATGGCTAGCACGTACATAAACATTTGAAAATATTAACTTCTATATTCAACTGATTAAGTTGCCTATCAATGGAAGTTGTTACATCTGAAATTTACATAAACGTCATCGGTGTTTTCTGTGATTGGGTCTTCTGTAAAGTTGTTTAAAATCAGTTACGCCCTTTCGTGGTTCAACCGAAGCGACACGACGATATATGATACCTAAGTAACCTCGCCGACCTGTCGTCGCTACTCGCTCTTCGCTCGGTACCTGAGGAAACCGAGCGACGACCTCGATGGCGCAGTGGCTAAGGTGGTCGCCCGAAGCGCGAAAGGTCCCGGGTTCGATTCCCGGTCAAGTCAATTTAGGAAACTACATTTTCTAAGTTTTCTTCGGTCTGGGTTGACGCAAGTTTAGGAGTCCACTTTACATGTGTGTGCATGCTACCATCAGATACTCACGTTAATATGTGGACACAGCCCAGTCCGTTTGTCAAATAGAACAGGTCCGATGACAAGTTCCATGAGATTTCATTTACTTCAAAATTGAATTGCTCCTCCACTACCTTGAATAAAGAAAAACAAGATAATATTAAAGTACTGCTAAAATTGGATTGTACAGATTTTATTTTATAAAATATATAATAAAAAAATATATATTAAAAAAAATTATGAGCAGGCAAGCAGATCTTATCAAATATAAGATATCATCTTGTGCTTCCTAACCCTAAACTATAAAGTGTAAAAAGTGTCACAACAAAAATTGCTAATGAAGACCATAATAATTATAATTATGAAAGCAGTACATTCCATACTCATCTTCTTCTTGTGTCGATGGCACTAAGTTGTTAAATTCCAAAATTCTATACTGACTACTTTGTATGTCCTTGTGTCTATGAAGGAGACAAGGTCCTCCTTGTTGCCGACTGCGATGGTGCTGCCGTTGGGTGACCATGCAATGTTGATATTCTCTCCCTTCGTTGAAATTATCGCTGAGCATTTGTGTGTTCTGAAATAAAACTATGGGTTAGTCACAGTTGCACCTAATTGTAATGAAATTGGCTAGTTTTGTATTTATAAATGATACTTAAGTTTGTATACTGTTTTGTTCATTGTCCTTATCTTGAACATAAGTTTCCCATGAAGGAGTCTAAAAGCTTTATTAACTTGCATTTGATGTTATACCTGGTATCCCATATCCTGACAGATTTGTCTCCACTAGCAGTGCTGAGTAGGTCCGGGTGTGACGCGTGCCAGCACAGCTGGTCTACCGACCCAGTGTGGCCTCGGAATAAAAAGTCCAAAGACTGGAAAGGAAAAAAGTACAACAATGGATAAAAGATAAAATATCATTTGAATTTTAGAGTCATAATTCTTAAAGACAATATAATTTATTAACTAAAAAATAGCTAGTAAGAAGGCATTTAATATTTTGTAAGTAAATGGGAACATAACAGGAACTTTGAAAGTTTTTTTTGCTTTTGATTAGGCGTGGTTGGGTGCTTGAGATCAACACCTATTATTACCATTCTATTAGATTCACATCATAATATTAAAACTGGGCTGGCAAACCCGGTAAATTGTCACTGGCCTGCAGCAAACACTGTTGACTTCACAGTAGAGGTTATGTTTACTAAACCAAAACTCATAGCTTTGATATACAAAAGCCTACTTCTACTCACCAATCTATGCCTGTCCAGGGTAAATATAGCCACATTCTTATCGTAAGAGCCCGAAGCGAGCCGGCGTCCGTCGCAGGACCACCCGACGCTATGCACTTTCGAACTGTGCGCGATGTATTCGCGGATGCTACAGTGGGACGCGAAGTAGCTCCGCAGCTCGGCCAGGTCCTCTATAGGAGTTTGCTTTGGCTCCTTCATGATTCGGTGCTGAATTTACATAGATTTGTAGTAATTAAACACCACGCTACCGAACCGAATCAAAACAAAATGACAGTGACAGAACTGACAGACAGATTGACAGACAACAATATAGTGTGACCCACCGTTGGGTTTTATTTTTCCCTAAAAGAGCATAAAATATTTTTTATGCGAAAGGAAAAGAAAAATACCTAAATGTTTGATTAATCGAGCTTGAAAGGTTTTGAGAAAATGGCTATAAATATTTATTAATTAAATTAAACTATTTGACTTTAATTTAAAAAGCAATAGTATAATAATTACTTGAAAAGAAGAATCGTCTATAGTCAAATAAAAGCAACCAAGTTTATAAAAATACGTTCCAGGTATATCTTGACTAAGAATTTTCCACATATTTAGAACAAATTTTAATAAAACTTCACTTTTTAGGCATAGTTTTTCAGAACTGGAAACACTACTATAACCGTTTTTTTTTAATGTTAAGGTATGGCTGCGAGCAACAGATTATCTCACGGGCAGATCTTTTATCCTCCCCTTCCTTCATAAGCGTTGTCGTTGAGCAAGTAAAAGGAGATAGAGGAAGACTTATAAAGACTAGGTACTCAGCTCCAAAGAGAATATAATCACTCCGTTTCAACCCAACTTCATGATGTTGGTCACTTCATATACTGGTTAGTGCAGACTCAAAAAAATGTTTCATACGAGGGGTGGGGGCTGACTGAAAAAACAAGTAAAAAAAACCAACAATCAATCCATAATTGTTTATTTGATTAAAATATGGAGGAAAAGGAAATGATTACATACATATTTATCTATTTGAAATGTAACAATATTAAAAAAAACTTATTCTAAAGTGTAATTCTACTCGATAGTAGCGAAGCCTACACACTATGTTAAGTCTAGTATTTCAACTATGAAGATTTCCAAATGTGTTACTTGTAGTGAAAGTTCATAGCTATCTAAAACCATGGCTGCTCAACCTTTTGATAGACTTTCTTATGTTATCATTTCTCTGGTGGTGGCCAAAGATTTTATACTATAACAAGATGGCGCACTTATTACTTACATTCGAGCCTCGCGAGATGTCTATATATTGGTTAACGTCCTACTCTAATAAGGTGACCACACGTTTTAGCGTTTCGATTACAATTATTGTTAGTCAAACTTAGTCCACCCACGATGGGAGTCGGACATTGCGTTCTCTAGGAAACTCGTGAAGCCTATTCAACTAGAAGGGCTATCACGAACGTTTCAAAGTATCGTTTGAGTATTTATGAGCAATTTGTAGAAAAAACACAAGTTCCAAATTAAAATTCCTTATTATGTATACGTACGATACGAAGAGACTACCGACTTTTCGAAAAGTTTGTGCTAGCCTTATTAGATTTCTTATTTACCTACCTATAATAATACACTCTGCGGCACATTTAACAGGTCATAGCGTATTATTCATACAAACTTTACGAAAAATACTTTACGATTTGATAAATCAAAAATTAAATAGATTATTGCTACACTTTTTACGTAACATGACTTTTTTATGGTCGTCAATTATCATGCAATTTATTCGACCGTGAAAACTTTCCGATTTAGTCCAAAAAAAAATAAAAAAGTAAATCCGTCTTTAGATGACAAGCGAAATGGACACCCTACTCAATGCAAAAAAAAAACTTTGACTAAATACTTACTTATGAAAAATACACCGCAAACTTTATAAGATTCACTTTTGCATCCTATCTCTAAACAAGTGAGAACCATTACAAATAAATAATCACAATTTTTACACGTTATTTTTGTCGTCACAATAATACAAACTTTCAAATTATTTTTGCCGCCGCCATAATGGTGATGTCGAGACGCCAAGTGTTGCATATTGATTATAATCAAAACTACCATATCACGACTTTTACATAAAAACAGTCGTTTATCATGGTTTAAAATAAAAAAAATAAAATAGACTTTATTTATTCCAACGTATCATTCCTTTAAATTATTAAATATTTTGAAAGTTCCCCAGAAGAATAAATATAACATTGCTTAAGTTATACCACAAAGGTATTTTTTTTTATGATGGCAACCCATTAGACAAGGACATCATCCTATATAGCGACATCTCGCTCGGCTCGATTTTCTGTAAAGCGATTTGGCATTTCAAAGTAACCTTTATTCCCACTACATAGAGTTGAAATTAACATTGCATTCATTTTCATAGTGCACCATCTTGTTTTATATCCAATATCTTTGGTGGTGGCAGGTCATATTGACAATGCACCAACTTTCACTTTCGATAAAAATTTGGAATTATAAGTTATGGTGTTTTAGGTACCAATCTTTACCTATTGTAAAAATACCTTGATATTTCTTGGCGGGCCAAATTACGGCTTCCTAGCCAGGGGTTGAGCAGCCTCACCTTATATCTAATGTTTCTTAAAATTATTATGAATTATATCTTGTTACTACCTGTATGATTTAAGATACTATCTAGAATACGTTAAAGAGGAAAGACATTGGTAAAATGTTTGTTCCAAAATGTATAGGCAACTTGTAGGCACAAAATCTTTTAAGTCAATATTATTTTCCTATATTTTCAAAAAATCTATTTTTTCCTATTGTATTACCGATAAGTTAACAATACATGTAGAATGAAAAGTGAGTCAGGAAGGTATTTTTAATCACTTTGTTTAGACTTAGATAAGTTTCATAAATAACTTAATCCAGCAATTATTATTATATGTAGTTATTTTCTTATAGCCTAAGATACACTTGCTCGATTCTGCATGAATCTGTTTCTTTTTGATGAAACTAACCTTAAATTAATGTTGAGATATTGAATTAGCGAAAGGTTGATGGCTACAATGACCTGTGATAAATATTTGTATACTTAATTCATTTGGTAATGTGAATTTCATCAAAATAAAAACAGATTCCTGCAAAATTAAGTAGTGGGACCTTAGCCTATTAAGAAACTTATACAATTGTCTGTTGGTACTTTATGACACACTCTTCAATCAACATATATTTCTAAAACTGTCATTATTTCTACAAATATTCTATTAACTAATTTCTAATCTATAAGATCTAAACAGAAGGATAGCAAGTCCTAACACACTAACTTACATTCAATAATTGAGAAGGAATACAAAGATAAAATATCCCAATGATTACATATAAATATTACAATAATCTAAATGATCAGGGATTTAAATGAAGTTCTCGAACTTACTACTTAGAACCGTAATGATTGTTAGATTACTACATGTAAACAAATAATTGATACAATATATTTAAAATAATGGTTCCAGTTGCAATCAAATCGATTTAAAAGGTAAAAAAAAGTTGATATAATGTAGCTTTTATGAGCAGTATTTTGCATCTACATGGTTAATTTTTAATGTCAGATGTCAAAATGTCATTAAACAACCAATGACGGCGAAGTTGTACCTCAGTCTAATATAACGCCATCTAGCGTGTTTTTCAGATGTGATAAGTGCATTCTTCAGGTGAAGTGACAAGTATTTTACTCAATAATTATGGAAATGGTAAATGGGGGCTTTATGCGTTAGATTAGTCAGAGGTAAATCTCTTTTCCCTCGAGGATTACACTACTAATCTCAACAAGTACTCTGGACTGGCTATGTTTTACGATGTGAAAGTATTTTTTTAAAGTCACGATGGCGATTTTAAAAGTGAATAAATGGGGGCTAATGGAATTTTCATTAGCCCCTTGAGTGTGAGAATCCCGCTAAATCGCGTACTGGGTGGTTGATTAGTGTTATTTTGATATTAATTATTCATCGTGTAGACGGACTTCAGTTCAACAGTTTGCCATTTAGTGGATTTTTCACACGCGATAGCCCCCATTGATAACATAGTAAGGGTCGCGGGTTCGATTCCCGCACCGACACAAATGTTTGTTGATGAAACAGATATTAGTGTCGGGTCTGGGTGTTTGTGGTTCCTTCGTTGTTTCTGGTTTCCATAGAACAGGGAAAACCTTAGTTTGGGACCAGGACAATGTATGTGATGCTGTCTCAATTTATTTATTATAGCGGACCCCAGTCTAGCTGCGTATCCCAGTAGTGGTCAACGGACGTTCTTAAAATTTTTGCGTTGCGTTATTATAACTATTATTATTATAGACGGAAATTAACACGACGCATTTCACTTATAATAAGTGAAACTGTGAGGGTATCGGAAGATACACAGCCGGGCCACATAGACGCAGTTCGCTTGTGACCACGGCTGCTGGAACGCAGCTGAAACGTCAAGCAGTAAGTACATAGCTGGACTCCGTTATGCGTAAAAGATCCAACCAACATCGAGTTACTGTGTTCGATGGATTTTTTATGCACAACAGGGTCCAATTATGTGCTTAAAAATTAGCGTCGTGTTTATTTCCGCCATATACCGGGTGTATCTGTAAATATTTACATCCCTTTTACCGCGTGACTTGGTAATTTTGTATGGGAAGTCGAAAAAAAAATTCGATGAATTTCGAATAGTTGTCGAACAAATGTTGTTCAGAATGGTTGATAGAACACGTATTAAAGGGATGTAAATGTTCACAGATACACCTTGTATAATAATAATGATCAACGGGCTTGTTAGCACAGTACGTGTGCAACCTAGTAGCGTCCGCGTCCCCGGCCCGGGCGCGGCCGCGTCCGCGCGGGGAGCCGCGGGGCTTGTCGGCCGGCGCGCGCGGGCGGCGCCTCCGCCGGGGGCGAGGGCTTCGGCTCCGGCTCCGGCGAGGGCTCCGGGGCTGCTTCTGTTGAACACACAAAAATTATGAATACTCACAACATCTCATACCACCGAAGGAAAACTGGGGTAGTCGATGCAACGCGAGTGTGCATGGGTGTACCCAGACAAACCTGGACCAGAGGGGGGAAAATAAGATTTTTTACAATATATTTTAGCACCTATATATTTATAAGCATACAGAACAAATTTATGTTTTAATATACAATTCTTTTACTATCTAGGTCTTTTTTGTGATAGAGGCCTGTGAACCTAGTGCAGTATAGCTGGCGGCATGAAAGAATAGAAAAGAAGACTTTCTATTAAAATTGGTTTCTACGAACTCAAGGTCATAACTACAGTTTCATGCCGTAGACTATATCTATGATCATTAAGAAAATATATAAATGCTTTATTATGTTAGTAAATTTATTCTTATTCTCTTACCTTCTTCCGGCTTCTCTGGTGCAGGTTCTTCATGGTCGGGCGCCTGCTCCCAGTCCTCCAGCTCGTCGGCCGGCGGCATGTCCACGTCCGCGTCCGCCTCGCTGCGGGGCTCCTCTGCGAACAACGAAATAATTAATCAATCAATTGAGACAACATCACAAACATTGTCCAGGTCCCAAGAGCATATGCTAGCAAACTGGAACAGAACCTCGATAGGACCGGTTTACCACCAGGAGATGGTTGGTAGTAAGGATGGCTATCTTCGGCTGAGAGTATTCGCACACAGGTGGCAAGGTAAGAGGAAGAAGCTGGAGTAAGCAGAGTTTGCTGCCCGAGCGCGAAGGCATGTGAAGTGTCGCACACGCCCCAGATATGGAGAAGGGAAAAGATAAGAGATGAAAAAATATATTTGTAGACAGTCAAGAGAACACCATCCAGGAATGAAACAGACTAAAATGTCAAGTTTCCAACATTGTTAAAATGTTATGGGTAGATACCAAATGTTATTTACATCTGAAGTGAAGCGCAATACCATCTTTGAAAAATAAAATTACGGATGGTTAAGTTAAAGTGTCTTGTATTTAGATGAAAAAAAGTTAATAAAATTAAAGAATCACAATCACTAATAAATAAATTACATCAGCGAGTGTTTTTAGAAAAAAGGGGTATACTATGGTGCGATAATTTTATTGCAGTAGCAACATTGTAGTAGATTTTTTGGTCTTGAATTCCAGTTCTGGGTATAGACAGTATATAATAAGCCCAATAACGAGGATAAGACAAGCCCAGGTCCCGTTTTAAACCAAAATTAGATAGTCAGTTTATTCATAACTAGTGGCCGCCCGCAACTTCGTTTGCGTGAACTTTATGACTCTTGACCTAAAAATGATTATTTAAATAGTAGATTGGGCCAAGGAATCACGTAGTCCCATCACCTAACTTGGAACCCCCTTTAAGTTCGAAATATCCTTTCTTATCGGATCTCATCCAAAAATGCTCATCACATTTGACAATTTTGCATTCCGTTTCATTCCATATTTGTTATGGTGTAGCTGGGCTCTTAGAGTTCTTCACCAGGTGTTCCATGATCTTTGATTTTTTCATGGCATCATAAAATGCTCATCAATCTGAACAACTTTTGTTAAGGTGCCATTGACCTACCTCTTATAGTTTAGCTGGGCTGTTGTGGTTCTACATCAAGGAGCCTGGTCTTCAAAATAAAATATATCCTATAAGTTGCCCTGATGTTACAGCTATACAATAAAAAAAGTTTCATTCAAATCGGTTCAGTAGTTTCGGAGATTAGCGCGAACAAACAGACAGACAAAATTTTTAAAAATCATTGATTCATGTTCTGTTACTGTTTTTTAGTCGTCCTAAGTTATTTTGAGATAAATATCTTCAATGTACAGACACAGCTTTTTTACATTTTTATTATATGTATAGAAAAGTCGTGACGTCATAGTCTCATATGTCCATACCCTTCATGTTGATGTCGTCGTCGTCGTGTCCGTTCTGCTGGTCGTCGGTCCTGCGGCGCTTCCAGTTGCCGGAGTCGTCCTCGCCGAGCTGCCGCTTGCCCGACTCCTGGGTAGCGTCCTGCGCTTGCGCTTGCGTTTCTTGGTTCTGTTGGGGATACAAAACTGAGTGTAAAAAGACTTGAGTATTTAAGTATTTTACATTTTATCAATACTATTTATAAACAGATAAACTCCATAGAGATCCACAAAGCTTATGTACGAACCGAAAAGGCGAAACACTAGCGTGTTGCAATCGACACCCAGCGCCATCTATTGGCAAAGCAAAATTTGGTCCCGAAACGAAGAGAGGATGGGCCACCTTTTATTATAATTTAATTTAGTCTTGGATCATATATCAGAATTACGCTATCTAATTTGATGCCTAGACTTTAAAGATCTATGGCTCATGAATGGAATTGAAGATGTTGGACGAAAGATGCAAAACTGAAATGGGACATGGCGGGTCATGTGTCCAGAATAGACCCCGAAAGATGGACAAAATTAGTCACCCAATGGCAGCCGATCTGCTAAGCAGAAAGACCCATGGTGTCGAGCAGCTTGCGGCACAGGTGCGCAGGTGTGTACCTTGTCGCTGAGGAGGCGCACGAACAGCTGGTGATGGCGCCAGGTGCGCAGGTGTACGGCGGCGGTCTCGTCGCTGTCGAGCAGCTTGCGGCCACAGGTGCGCAGGTGTGTACCTTGTCGCTGAGGAGGCGCACGAACAGCTGGTGGTGGCGCCAGGTGCGCAGGTGTACGGCGGCGGTCTCGTCGCTGTCGAGCAGCTTGCGGCACAGGTGCGCAGGTGTGTACCTTGTCGCTGAGGAGGCGCACGAACAGCTGGTGGTGGCGCCAGGTGCGCAGGTGTACGGCGGCGGTCTCGTCGCTGTCGAGCAGCTTGCGGCACAGGTGCGCAGGTGTGTACCTTGTCGCTGAGGAGGCGCACGAACAGCTGGTGGTGGCGCCAGGTGCGCAGGTGTACGGCGGCGGTCTCGTCGCTGTCGAGCAGCTTGCGGCACAGGTGCGCAGGTGTGTACCTTGTCGCTGAGGAGGCGCACGAACAGCTGGTGGTGGCGCCAGGTGCGCAGGTGTACGGCGGCGGTCTCGTCGCTGTCGAGCAGCTTGCGGCACAGGTGCGCAGGTGTGTACCTTGTCGCTGAGGAGGCGCACGAACAGCTGGTGGTGGCGCCAGGTGCGCAGGTGTACGGCGGCGGTCTCGTCGCTGTCGAGCAGCTTGCGGCACAGGTGCGCAGGTGTGTACCTTGTCGCTGAGGAGGCGCACGAACAGCTGGTGGTGGCGCCAGGTGCGCAGGTGTACGGCGGCGGTCTCGTCGCTGTCGAGCAGCTTGCGGCACAGGTGCGCAGGTGTGTACCTTGTCGCTGAGGAGGCGCACGAACAGCTGGTGGTGGCGCCAGGTGCGCAGGTGTACGGCGGCGGTCTCGTCGCTGTCGAGCAGCTTGCGGCACAGGTGCGCAGGTGTGTACCTTGTCGCTGAGGAGGCGCACGAACAGCTGGTGGTGGCGCCAGGTGCGCAGGTGTACGGCGGCGGTCTCGTCGCTGTCGAGCAGCTTGCGGCACAGGTGCGCAGGTGTGTACCTTGTCGCTGAGGAGGCGCACGAACAGCTGGTGGTGGCGCCAGGTGCGCAGGTGTACGGCGGCGGTCTCGTCGCTGTCGAGCAGCTTGCGGCACAGGTGCGCAGGTGTGTACCTTGTCGCTGAGGAGGCGCACGAACAGCTGGTGGTGGCGCCAGGTGCGCAGGTGTACGGCGGCGGTCTCGTCGCTGTCGAGCAGCTTGCGGCACAGGTGCGCAGGTGTGTACCTTGTCGCTGAGGAGGCGCACGAACAGCTGGTGGTGGCGCCAGGTGCGCAGGTGTACGGCGGCGGTCTCGTCGCTGTCGAGCAGCTTGCGGCACAGGTGCGCAGGTGTGTACCTTGTCGCTGAGGAGGCGCACGAACAGCTGGTGGTGGCGCCAGGTGCGCAGGTGTACGGCGGCGGTCTCGTCGCTGTCGAGCAGCTTGCGGCACAGGTGCGCAGGTGTGTACCTTGTCGCTGAGGAGGCGCACGAACAGCTGGTGGTGGCGCCAGGTGCGCAGGTGTACGGCGGCGGTCTCGTCGCTGTCGAGCAGCTTGCGGCACAGGTGCGCAGGTGTGTACCTTGTCGCTGAGGAGGCGCACGAACAGCTGGTGGTGGCGCCAGGTGCGCAGGTGTACGGCGGCGGTCTCGTCGCTGTCGAGCAGCTTGCGGCACAGGTGCGCAGGTGTGTACCTTGTCGCTGAGGAGGCGCACGAACAGCTGGTGGTGGCGCCAGGTGCGCAGGTGTACGGCGGCGGTCTCGTCGCTGTCGAGCAGCTTGCGGCACAGGTGCGCAGGTGTGTACCTTGTCGCTGAGGAGGCGCACGAACAGCTGGTGGTGGCGCCAGGTGCGCAGGTGTACGGCGGCGGTCTCGTCGCTGTCGAGCAGCTTGCGGCACAGGTGCGCAGGTGTGTACCTTGTCGCTGAGGAGGCGCACGAACAGCTGGTGGTGGCGCCAGGTGCGCAGGTGTACGGCGGCGGTCTCGTCGCTGTCGAGCAGCTTGCGGCACAGGTGCGCAGGTGTGTACCTTGTCGCTGAGGAGGCGCACGAACAGCTGGTGGTGGCGCCAGGTGCGCAGGTGTACGGCGGCGGTCTCGTCGCTGTCGAGCAGCTTGCGGCACAGGTGCGCAGGTGTGTACCTTGTCGCTGAGGAGGCGCACGAACAGCTGGTGGTGGCGCCAGGTGCGCAGGTGTACGGCGGCGGTCTCGTCGCTGTCGAGCAGCTTGCGGCACAGGTGCGCAGGTGTGTACCTTGTCGCTGAGGAGGCGCACGAACAGCTGGTGGTGGCGCCAGGTGCGCAGGTGTACGGCGGCGGTCTCGTCGCTGTCGAGCAGCTTGCGGCACAGGCGGCACTGCACGCAGCGGAACTCCTGCAGGAACGACGCGCCCACTCCTCGCTCCGTGCTGCACACAGTTATACACATTGTACAGTGTCCCAAAAATGTAGGCAGGAATACGAAAAATAAAATAAAACAACCAGGTTCCTGCTATATAAGAGTGCGTGTATTCAAAAATCAACTGAGACCTTATATGTTTCCAAAAAACCAAAACGCTTGCGCGATGTATTTATGCACAGCGCCATCTATTGAGGAATCTTGTAACTAAATGTTAAACAAATATGGCGTGCTTTCTAGTACAAATATTTTATCTAGCTAATTTTAACTTTTTAATTTAATTTGTTTTTACAATCTTAAACATACATCATCAGGTATCCGTATTGTGGCAACATCTACCATCGCCCGAAGAAAGAAGTTCGCTACTATAGTACCATCCAACCGACAGCAGATGGCGCTAATTTGACTGTTCCATACAGTATTCAAATGCTCATACGATTCTACATCGCGAAAGCAAAGTTCGCACGTCTACTTGGGATAATACTCTTATGAGGACCATGGTCCCCAAGCCAATACCACCCGGCTCAGCGGAAGATCTCCCCTTTTCATGGGGAATATTCCACACCCCATAGTAAATTAAACAACGACTGAGGTCCAACTTCAATGTCATTGGTTATTTCGTAGCATTTGAATTCACACATCAAAAATAACCAATCACCGTGTAGATGAATCTCAGTTCTACAGTACGACATCTAGCGGATTTTTCACACGCGATAACTTCGATTAATCTATACTAATATAATCTATACTAATATAATAAAGCTGAAGAGTTTGTTTGTTTGTTTGTTTGAACGCGCTAATCTCCGAAACTACTGGTGCGATTTGAATAATTCTTTTTTTGTTGGATAGTCCATTTATCGAGGAAGGCTATAGGCTATCAACATAATAATATTAAGGGGGTTGTAAGGGGTTAAAAGGGGGGTAAAAAGTTACTTTTCCACGCGGACGAAGTCGCGGGCGGCCGCTATTCACTATAAAAGTCGCAGTTTTCACAAAGACCTGCAGTGAATGTAAACAGGGTGTATATTTACATCCCTTTAAGCACATCTTCTACCAACTATTCTTAGCAAACTTTTGTTCTACGACTTCTGAAGATTCGAAGAATTGCAATTTGCGAATTTGACCGATTGCTACGCGCATTAACGCGTGAACGCGCCGCAATATGATCGCATACGTGCGTCTAGTTTTTTGACATGCGTGTAAACTCGTATGTTGAAAACAAAAAGAGACGCTAATCCGAAAACAGTAAGTTCATGTGTTTGTCTGCCACCTACAACATACCTGTATGCTGGATAGGAGTCAGGCGTGATGCCGGTCAGGTCGTCCCCTTCCACGTAGTCCAGTATGGTCTTGTCGGTGTCGAGGCTCTCCTCTTGCTTCACCACCACCTCCCCCTCTTTAGGCTCCTCCCCCTCGTTCTCCTTTACTGCACCTTCACCCTAAGAAAAAAAGTCAACTCAATAACTCATAATTTTTTTTTTATTGCTGAAGTAGGCAGAAGAGCATGCGGCCCATCTGATGGTAAATGGTAACCGCCGCTCATAGACAACAACAATGCCGAGGCACAGTCATGCCGCTGCCTACCGTGAAAGAAGTAGGTACTCTTTTCAAACCTCGTTTAATAAAGGACATGTCATAGCAATCAGATAAATTAAGAGGTAAATCACAGTCAAATGTCATCTTAGCATGTAATTCCCAGTTTTCGTACAACACCAGTGTCACAAGTGCGCTGCCAACCTTTACATTCATGCCTAATCGTAAGTTAAATGGTAAGACCTCCACCTTCCCGCCTTCTTGGCATACGGACCGAATCGTTGGAGACGCCATCAGGACTTGCTCGGGGCTTTTACCCGTATGGCGCTTGCTTGACTCAATACATATCTATTTCTGTCCCATATCCGTTCCACCTCTCCTCACCTGGAGCGTGTACTAATATAGGAGGAACAAATGAGAAACAAAGCTCTTAATTTATTACCCATAACAATATTTAAAAAAAAACTCATTCTATCAACCGGAGGCCCACCCGGGGGGGAAGGGGATAAAAGGTGGCAGCGTACTTGTAACTCCACTGGTGTTGCAAGTGTCCATGAGCGGCGGCAATTGCTTACCATCAGGTGATCCGCCTGCTCGTCTGCTACCTATACCAAAAAAAAAAACCATACAGTCGGTCTTAAAATAAATTAGCATCGGCATCTTTAGCATTTCACTTTTCTCTGTCATGCATACTCTCATCTCATTCGTACACCTTCACTCACATTCGTTCTTGATTAACCATTCGCTGCATTCATTCACATGTTCACACACAAGTTAGATGTTATTTTACCTGTTCGTCGTGCTGGTCCTTGGTGTCCTTGTCCTTGTCTGCGCGCGCGTCGCCGCGGCGCCAGCGCTGGCGGTCGTCGCGCAGGTACGACTGCTCCATGCTCAGCGTGGATATCACCATCACTGGAACATACAAGCTATCCATCAAATCCAAATGTAATAAAATGTTTTACTTTTTAATATACGAAGCTGTGATATGAGCGCGTTAGTATGAAAACTACGCAGATGTGCGATTTTTTTGACGCCGAGAGTATTATAAATGCGAAAGTAACTCTGTCTGTCTGTCTGTTACTCTTTCACAACAAAACTACTCAACGGATTTAAATGAAATTTGCGAAAAGGGGGTTGAAAGGGGGGTGAAAAGTTACTTTTGCAATGGGGTATGGGAACTAATTTTTAGGTATCTTTTTTATATTTTATTTCAATACCTTTTACTATTTTAAGCAATCAATTTGAATATTTTTGTAATCAAGACAGTAGTTATGTTTTAATTAATTTTTAAACATTTTAAATTCAAGCGTATTTGTGACGTCACAAGAGCGCTACACCATATTAATAGTGTTACCACATACTTTTTTCCTTAAATCGTGGCAAATAAATTATATGTAAAATGTTACCTGTGGGCAAAATCCCTTTTAATCGGGGGAATTTTACATCACTGTCTGACAACATTCCGGCAAAACAAAAAACAGAGAGGTATCTCTAATCAATTTTATATCACCTTTCAAATAAATGTCAAATGGTTGGTAAGGTTTTATTGTATTACAACTAGCGCCAAATTGTTGGTTCTTCCGATAGACTAAGTGTCAATCACAGTAGATGTCGCCTAATGTAGCATTTATTTTATCTTGTTAGTGCAGTATGTCTGAAAATTCTGCTGACCTTGGGTCAAATGAAGGTCAAACGCGATTTTATTGAAATATCATTGATCTTATGCTTTTAAATTTTAAAAGCAATAAAATATGGTATGAAAGACAAATGCCTCGAAATGGTTTTCGATTTAGGACATGTTTGGTTTTTTTTCCCATACCCCATTGCTTACCATCAGGTGATACGCCTGATGTGAATGTGTAACGAGGTCCACCTCATTACACATTCATCCATCCATGAAACCACTATACACATTATCACCGGATGCGCAAACGTAGCATACATCTGGGAAAGCATTTACTAGGCCCCAATGAAGTTAGGAATCTTAGTCCCAAACAACTAATACACTTTCTTAAAAGTGTAGGGTTTAGGGACTGAATTGTAGCATAGCGGCGATCACAATAGATCAAACTCATCGCAGTGATACTGGTCTGAATATGACCTGCATGGCTATGCAGAACATATTCAGACTAGTTTTTATTTAAAAATTGGATTAGGCTGGCTTGAATAGCCAGGACCCTATACATACAATGGACTAAATAGGAGTCTAAGCGCGAAAACAGGAGTCCACTTCATATTACATTGCATTAAAAGGGTAACTTCTGTAGAAAACTACAAGGCTTTTGACCCGAAAAGGCGAAACACTGGAGCGATGTAATCGACTCCCAGCGCCATCTATTTCCTCTTGATTTTCCTCGTCTTTTATTTACTCACCTTCAGGCTTCGGCTTGGAGATGGTATCCTGCATATTCTTGAGATGCTCCGCCGTCAGCCGATGCTCGTCCAGCTCGATCCTGGTCGGCATCTCCTTGTGGCAGGACGTGCAGGTCGGATGCAGGTACTTCTTGATTGTCCTTGTCTTTTAACTCACCTTCAGGCTTGGGCTTGGAGATGGTATCCTGCATATTCTTGAGATGCTCCGCCGTCAGCCGATGCTCGTCCAGCTCGATCCTGGTCGGCATCTCCTTGTGGCAGGACGTGCAGGTGGGATGCAGGTACTTCTTGAGCTTGCGGTGGCCGACCGTGGTGCGGTGGATGGCTCCGTCCGCCGCGTACATATCGCACATGGCGCAGTAGAAGTCGCGAGCGGGGGTCTGGCCCGTTTTGCGGGTGCGTTTCATTTCGCGGATCTGTGGGTGGTAACATTGTATGTGGTATGAGGGCATAGACGTAGACCCAAAAAATGAAGATAAAATTTAACAGGCTACGTAACCGGGTATATTAACTACTAGCTGTATTTTTTATTGGTTCGTTATATTTTCTCATCCTCGAGTGACAGGACGAGAAAATAAAACGAACGTAAATGCCCCTAAAAACTTAGTGATTGACACAGCCTCAAGCCAGGTGGAGTGGGACCATTCAAGTATTACGTAAGCAGATTTATTAGGAAATTTAACCCCCTCCTCCCCTTGTCTGAATGTATCAAAAGTAAGCAGAGACAAGACCCCCACCATCGATGCTTACGTAATAATTGAACGGTCCCACTGACGATTTGCGAGTGGCGAACATATCCATAGAGTTGATGACGATGGCGTACGAAAGACTCAAGATAATACCTTGAACTCCTGACGCATGGTGTCCGCAGTGAGCGCGTAGCTCTCCGCAGTCTTCTGCATCATGATGGCGTGCGCGCGCCCGCTCAGATGGTTCTCGAACGACCTCCCGTCCCACATGCTCTTGTTGCAGATGTGGCACTTCAACAACTGCTGGTTGATGTCGTCGTAGCGGGTCTTCGGGGTCTCCTTCTTCTCCTCATCGGTCTTGGTTTCGTCGGCGTTTTCAGCGTCGTTCTGCTCAGCATCCTCACTGTGATATACTAGGCGGTTAGTTTGGAGCTAACAATGTTTCACTTTACCCGGTGCACACTTTGATAGGTCATCCACAAATTACTACACACTGTAAAAGGTGGCAGGGGGTCATCGAAGATTGGTCATTGAGAGACAAGAGATGGAAGTTAAAACACGAAAATTGTAGTACTTATCTGGAAATTCTATGAATAAAACGAGGGACAAAGTTTTGTAAAAGTTACCAGTGACATGGATGGGGAGAAGTAAAAAAAAATAATTAAATGATGAAATCAATTTATGGATAACCCCAAAGAGTCAAGAGCTGCAGTTAAGGAAATTTCGTTATGAATATTTTGTTGAGCTACAAATCAGTTTTAAATGGATGGAGTACCTGTACTTTCAAACTGAATCATGTAAAGTAGTTTTAGAAAATTTCGAATATGCAAGTATGAATTTGGTCTCGAAAATAAAGATATAGAGAGTGAACATGAGCTTAGTTAGCATTATTTGTTTACTCATAGAATAAATAATAAGCTTAGTGATTAAAAGAGCCTCTTGGTCTTACAATCACAAGTTTTATTAATACTTTTAGAAATAGCTAGCAAGGTGGTTTAAAGTCAAACTTTTCGTTTGAGAACAATTATATTTTTTCATAGCAGTATCTTATTCACTTGATAACTCCAAATGTGGACGATTTAGCGCATTGATTTTGTTTTGTAATACGTGCAGGCATATTCGTACATAGTACAACAACAATATTATAATCTCAAATTTTAAAAAAATCTTTAAAAGCTCAAATTCTGAATTAAATTATATTGAAAAATTGAGAGCTAAAAGAAGAAAACCTTTTATATAGGCTTCTGTCTTCTCTTTGTGTGTCATCAGATGAAAAAGGGGAAAGTTATTTCAGGAATGTTAATATTTAAAATGATATAAATTTTGTTCAATCTGAAGAGCTGTGTAAATTCTGAAATTTAAAGATTTCCTCCCTCATAGTAAATTCGATTATTACAATAATTGCAAGTGCCAAAAAGTGTACATTGATTTTTAAAACATTGGTACTCTCAACACTGTGTACAGATAACTTTTAAAAGCATACTTACGTGATTATAAAAACTCATAAGGTTAGTTAATTAGAAGTTGGATTATTGTAGTTTTTTCTCATAGATGCAGGATATCATTGTAGGTATATAGAAGTAGTTTTTTTTTTGGGAATTAATACAAATAGTTATCAAATGTATGTTGTCAGCAGAAAACATCTTTCGATACAGACACAAAGTCTGTAGTGAGGATATTTCGTTGAAACCAATTGCACCCGCTAGGTGAACATTATGCCAATTTGGCTAACAAGGCCGGTGAACGTAAAGACTAAGTGTAAAACAGAAAAATATGTACAGGGCGTGGCCAACTGTAACGTGGCCTCTGAAACTCGGTGTCACCACCGGAAGGAAACATCAGCTCAGGGTTTCTTACCTCTCTTTGACAGGTTTAGCCTTGGAATCGGCCTCCTTTTTCGGGGAACTCTTGTTTTGTTGCCTTTGCCCATCATTGGGCCTGAATGGTTTACGATTGGTGTTGATACGCTCACCAGCACGATTGTAATTTCCCGTACGCCGGAAATTACCCTGATTGCCCATCTAAAGGGAATTTACCAGAATACACTGTTAGTACGAAAACTTGGGGCTCACTGAGCCGAATGAAGCGTCACTGAAAACAATGGCTGAGGTTTTAGCGAGGGTCTATGATTGAAGAGTGACATGCGTAAGCAGTTACGAATGTCATAAAGGAAACTGTCTCTGTACAATAGTAAGAACACATGCACTGAAAATAATAAAATATTTTGAGAATGATACAATCTAAGAAATACTATGACTTTGGTCTTAAACCCTAATGGGTTACTAATTACAGAAGTAAATGAATAATTGTGATCTTGTAATTACATCAAGTCTTAATGATAACTAAGTATTGCAAATCTTCAATAATTAAAGAAGTTTCTTAGAACTTTGAAATGTTTTACAGTTACTGGACAAGTGAAAATAGCATGGGTACTACTGCTAGTACTTACCCTGTTGGGCCCATAACCACGGTCATATCGGCCCATGTTAGGGCCGAAATCCCTTCTTATGGGCATGTCCAGTAGGGAAGGGACAGGATTTTGACGAGGCTGGAGGAGGTTGATGATGTTGCTCGCTAGGGCTAGGGTGGCTTCAGTGGGACCTCCACCGAGCGGGAGGAGGTTGGGCATGCCGCTGCCTGGCCCGGCGCCTTGCCAGGGGGACACACCACTGCGTCCAAAGTTTTTGTTGCGGTCATTCCGTCCGAAGTCCATGCGGCGGCCGCCGTTCTGCTGAGGTCTTCGGTTTGCCATGTTTTTAAGCTGTTTGTAGACATAACTTAATTAAACAAAATTATTAGAACAGTGCGCTTCAGTAGTGGCGTGGTATTTTTTAAATACAGGTGTGCATAAGTGGAGATACGCCCCTTGATCTGGTCTGTTAATGTCGTAGTAACTCTATAATTTTAAGATTTTTTCGGTGACTTACAAAATACTTGTTGACACACCACGGATGTTATTCTTGGAAAAGCGTCATGTCATAGTAGCACAAAGAGACTACATTACCAAATATATTCGGCATAAGGTTTACAATGTGGTATTAACTGTAAATTGGAGCTATTGCGGCAAATTGTTGTATTGATTTCAAGCACTCTGCCAAAATCGATACGAATTAGGAACGCCGCAAAACATAATTTATAATTATTTGTGCATGCTCTAAACCACTTACCAGTAAGGGAATCACAAAGTCCTCACAATTTTAACACTTTCTCGAATGAAGGAATCACAGGAAACGAATGAATTAAAAATTCGCACACACAAAGCGGCTTCAAAAAACAGAAAACGTCAATGAAAGAAAAATGGCGGATTGGACCGGTTCGCATTCGCTGCCCCGGACAGCGTGGCCCATAGACAAAAACCATAAGCAAATGTACAGAATTGGGCTGTATAATCGTTTATTCTTTTGTCAATTACCTTGTCATTTGAACACATTGACAGTGACAGCTTGTTCGCGAACATTTTTCTTGCATTGATTTTGTATTTTCAACTTAATTGCTTATATGATAGGGACTATACTTTAAGAACAACCATTTGATACTGCTTCATGGTTCCAGAAAATGAGAAAAACATCTGTTGAAAATAATTCGTGAAGGACGTAAAAATACATTTTGATTTCTTTTGAAATTCGTGAATAAAGATTTTTGTTGCATAACGTTACAAAGCCGGAAAGATATAGGAATTAAATAACATGGAAGAAGTGGAAAAGGATAACGTCAATGACTGTAAACGCTCCAAGGTAAATGCGAATAAAATTATTGTTTTTATTATTGGTTTAACTGTTTTACTGTGACTGGAAATTAGTAAAAAAGAAACCTATTATCTATTAAATACAAATTCTTTACACGTACGTTATTAATGTTGAACAAATCAAAATATTTATTCAGATTACCACATGGTCGCATTTGCCCCCTCTTCTTAAAAATAATTACGTTTCATGGCTTTTGAATGTTAAAATACTGTTCATTATTATATTGCCGTCCTAGGAGTCCTAGAATCCTGTAACTATCGTCAAGGATTTGGGAAGTCTGGTAATTACAATGAAGCGACTGCCATCTGACATTCGCAATCCTTAGGTGGTGCTAGCGATTGTTATTGTGCAGAGATTGATTATGCAGAGAAAAAAAATTAAGGCAATTTTTAATACAATCCATGGATATGACCTTTTTATTTACTTCTTCAGGATCGGAGTCCATCTCCTGGCGTCAAGTCCACTGCAGTGGTGAAGTACACAGCATTCCAGAGCCCGGTGGGCTATGCCCGATTGCAGTGTAACACTGATCTGAATCTGCCCCCCTCAAATTGGGGGGCAGCCATTGACTCCTATGGCTTGAAGCAGATATTGACTGGGAGCTCCGGACTGTCTAGGTAAAATTAAAGTCTATTTAACCATTACTGTATTTCATGAATTTCATAAAAACTTAATAATGCCTACAATCAAAGATAAAGTTGACAATAGAAAATAGCAAATGCTACAAAACCAACGTTATTCAGAGAACTTGTGTGCCTTGTTTGATCTGACTCTATAGTAAGTAGCTTAAGCACTTGTGTTACAAATACAGTAAAACCCGCTTAAGACGATTTTTAGGGACCCTACCTAAAACGCGTCTTAAGCGAGAAAGCGTATTATGCGGGATAGGGAAAATAAAACATACTACAAATTATTATGTATTTATTCTAATTTTTGGTACCTACTGAAGACATAAGTATTAAATTAATTAGTAAGCCTTCAGCAATCTTACGTGCTTTCTCGCATATTACGGGGCCACTTATGGGCAGTTTTAAAGCTCGTACTTGATGAAGCCATTCCACTACCACAATATAATACTTAAATACATAATGCATCCAGACACTGAACAAACACAAGTGCTCATCACACAAATGTTTGTGCAGGGTGGCAAGCAATGACATGATTTCTACAATTTTAATGTGGGAGAGCCACGCGTCGGCATGAATGGGCCGGCTCGACCGGAGTGATACCACTGCCTCACAGAAAACCGGCGTGAAGCAGCTCCTGTGCTGTGTTCCGCCGAGTGAGTGAGGGTACCGGAGGCCCATCGGGGGGGAAGGGGATAAAAGGTTGGCAGCGCACTTGTGACTCCACTGGTGTTGCATGTGTACATGGGCGGCGGCAATTACTTTAGCTTCAGGTGATCCGCCTGCTCGTCTGCTACCTATAACATAAAAAAAAATGCAGGGCTGTGACCTGCAGTGGGGCATTTAATAGGCTTATTATTATCAGAAACACTTACAATTATTTTCCAATTCAGTTTCAGGATGGCGCACATGTTTCCCGATAGCGTGGGCGAGGTGGACGTCATCTCCGGAGCCGAGTGCATCAAGAAGCTGCTCAAGTTGCCTTACCAGCCTAATGGCACTGTGAGTTACCTCTTATAGTCCGAGGCAAGAAAGTGTAGTTATGACCTTGAGTGCCAAAACCTATTTTGATAGAAAGTCTTCTTTTTTACAAGTGCGCAAAATAACGGTCATCGCTATACTTTCGTGCCTCCAGCCATACCTTCAGTGGATTCGTTTCCACCCTTAAACTCCTTTTTGGTCCATTGCGTAATGGACTGAAAGAGAGTCTTAAGTGTGGAAAATGGAGTTACACTTTACATTACATTGGTCTATTGTATGTATTGGGTCCTAGATAATAATATATAGCCAGCCAAAGGCATAAAGTCCTTGAGTGGAGACCGCGACTCGGTAAACGTAGTGTTGGACGCCCTGCTACAAGATGGGATGACGACATTCGAAGGCTGGCTGGAGTGAGCTGGATGAGAGTGGCCGAAAATCGGGAGCGGTGGCGTGCATCGGGGGAGACCTATGTCCAGCAGTGGATGAGCGTGGGTTGCTGATGAGCCTAAGGCTACATTTCCTTCCACTGGAGAGGAGTGGAGAGTTCCACCAATAGAAGAAGCTTGCTCGCTGAGAAGCAGACTTTTATATGCAATTCTATTTCCGACCACTTCTGTGGAAACATAGGTTTTTTGTTATAATTATTTATATTATTTATGTTGGTTTCTAGGTGAGCATGATGGTGCACCGCGTGGAGAACACGCTCCTCCTGGACGACTTTGATGTGTACGACTACCTGATGAAGTCGGAGTGGTCGTGGCTCAAGGACTTCTTCTATGAGAATGTTCTCAAGACCATGTCGGAACAGGTATGCTGATTCTGTTTCATAGAATAAGTAAATTCACACAACGTCTCATAGGTCTTGTGCTACCTATTGCTCAAGTGGGCTTGCTCTTTGCTTCATACTGAACTCTAGAGTTGAGAAGAAGCCTACGATGGAGAGGGCTTACCCAGTAGCCTATTCACTCTAGCATTAAAAAATTTTAGGTAGTATTCATTGGGGCAAACAGACTTTAATCTTTACTGGGTTACCCTAAGCCTGGTAGTTGTCAAGGTCTAAAGACAAAAGTCTATAATCAGTGAGTCCTACCTGTCATGACATACGGGGCCGAAACGTGGACACTAATAGCACGGCTAGTCCACAAGTTTAAAGTCGCTCAGCGGGCTATGGAAAGAGCTATGCTCGGCGTTTCTCTGCGTGATCAAATCCGGAACGACGTGATCCGGCAGAGAACCAAAGTTATCGACATAGCCCACCGAATTAGCAAACTGAAGTGGCAGTGGGCTGGTCACATTAGCCGCAGAACTGACAACCGTTGGAGTCGTAAAGTCCTTGAGTGGTGACCGCGACTCGGTAAGCGTAGTGTTGGACGCGACAAGATGGGATGATGACATTCGAAGGCTGGCTGGTGTGGGCTGGACGAGAGTGGCCGAAAATGTGTGGCGTGCATTAGGGGAATCCTATGTCCAGCCATGGACGTATATAAGGGGGGGGTCCAGGAGGTCCGGACCCCCCCATTGAGGCGTGGTTTGACATAAGGTAGAATCGGCTATAGCCAGGGGCGACTTAATTAAGGGTTCGGCAAGGTTGGTGGGGTAGCAAATTGTAGATAGCCCTGGGACGGCAAATCAACAAATCAACCTCACGTTCTTCAAGAATGCGTACATGTAATAACGCACGCTGGGTCCAGCCGGTCCTTGAATTGTACTTCGGGAGAGCCGCATTATAAAATATTATTTCAATTAGGGAAATTGTTAAATCCGAGCACTGGGGTGATTCGTAATTGTTTTTCAATGTGGGACACCCCCTTGTCAAAGCTATATATACGTCCGTGTGTCCAGCAGTGGACGAGTGTGGGTTGCTGATGATGATGGGGGGAGTACTGGTTGCAGGAGCGCATGACGCTGATGCTGGCGCCGGCGCGGGGCTCGGCGCTGCTGACGCACAAGTTCCTGTCGCACAGCGTGGCCGCGCGCGCGCCCGACGCGCCCATAGTGCCCGTCGCGCCCATGTCTATCACTGGTCAGTGACATCAGCTCTGTGTGTTGCGGTTATGTGTGGCGACACACCATCGCCCGAAGAAACAAGTTCGCCACTACAGTACCATCCAACTAACAGCGGCGCTAATTTGACTGTTCCATGCAAGATTCCCTACCCCCGCATCCCCCATCCTGCCCCCGACCATGACTCGGAATCCTGCCTGCTCAGCAGAAAACTGAAGACGACGGTCAAGAATGACTCGACGGACTGAGAGACCGACTGAGGGAGTTGTATAAAAAAAACTGTTTGGAGAACAAAAAAAAGACCAAGCTACATCTCTTTCACGACTGACAATGACTACCCGTCCCCCCTCCCAGATAGATGAGTGCGACAGGGTAGCTGACAGGCCCTACGGGGTCGAAGACCTCCTCTCCTAGAGCACACAAACCGCGCAACGAGTGGCGTGAGAAGCATCCCGGGTAAAGGGTTTAAGCTCGTACGCCGGAACCGCACGCAAGTGCGAAGAATGTCGGATCGGGTTGCAAGATCCGAATTCTCATACTATTCTACATCGCGAAAGCAAAGTTCGCATGTCTACTTGGCATGTATACAACCCCGAGCCGCCCGGCTCGGCGGAAGATCTTCCCTTTCAAATTCCTACAATCCACTCTTATCAACAACATTAAGTTGAATATCAAGAGGAAATTTGACAGATTTTGATCTCTACTTAAATTAGTTTCAGCTAAGAACAAAATGGTTTTTGTTCTTAGAGTTTCAGAACCAGTCAAACTTATTTTTCAAGTTTTTCGGCTTTTATTCGTTTTTTAAAAAGTTTATATTGAAATCACAGGGCGACCACTGCGCCCGAAGCGCAAAAGGTCCCGGGTTCGATTCCCGGTCAAGTCAATTTAGGAAAAACTAAATTTTCTAAGTTTCTTGGTTTGGGTGTTCTGGGTGGATGCCCCCAGTTAATTCGTCATTTAGTACTCATACTACTTATGTATCACTGGTATAATACAGATGAAAGTATTGCCATCACTAGTCCTCAAGCCGCCATTTTCAGAATGCGCCTAATTGTTTTGGTTGAGTAGTACGTCCGTGTGTCCAGCAGTGGACGAGTGTGGGTTGCTGATGATGATGGGGGGATACTGGTTGCAGGAGCGCATGACGCTGATGCTGGCGCCGGCGCGGGGCTCGGCGCTGCTGACGCACAAGTTCCTGTCGCACAGCGTGGCCGCGCGCGCGCCCGACGCGCCCATAGTGCCCGTCGCGCCCATGTCTATCACTGGTCAGTGGTATTAGGAGGCCAATTCTCGGTTTTCGCCTTCTATTTCCAGTCGACTTCATGGCAAGCATAGACCAATAGGAGAACAAGATAAGTAATTGTCGAATGTAATCCGTATTCTCCTATTAGTTGTGCGTTCCATGAAGTCGACTCGACATAGAAGGCGAAAACCGAAAATTGGACTCCAGCTCTGTGTTTGTGTCTGTGTGTTGCGGTTGAGATAGAGAAATGTTTGTGGCGACACCTACCATCGCCCGAAGAAACAAGTTCGCCACTACAGTACCATCGAACTAACAGCGGCGCTAATTTCACTGTTCCATACAATATTCTTTCAGACTCTGTTGTCTGATATGTGTAACACAAGTGCCACGTTACGTCAGTACAATGTAAGAGATGTTGTGTGAATTTATTTATGTATTTATATATTTTATCGTACCCAGGCCCGCATCTGCCCGAGCCCGAGACCAGGCCGGACGAGCCGCCCGCGGAGCATCTGTACAACCGCAACGTGCACTGGACCTTCGAGGACATACACATGTTGATTGGTGAGTGTGGAATATAATCTGTGCTCATTATTTTATAACCTTCCATTGGAAGGTTACTTCAGTTCTCTGTCGGATTACATCAGTTCTGATGCGGTCCTTCAGAGATACTCCGAGCATAGCCCCTTCCATAGCTCTCCATTGGAAGGTGTGTTTTGAGCGCGAGCGAGCCTGTCCGAGCGGAACCCGATCTCTATTGAGCGGGACCCGATCTCTGCCGAGCGGGACCCGATCTCTGCCGAGCGGAACCCGATCTCTTCCGAGCGGGACCCGATCTCTGCCAAGCGGGACCCGATCTCTATCACTGCGTCACATTGAGTGAAAGGGATGTAAATGTTCAGAGGTAAACCCTGTACGTTCCTTGAGTGTATCCTTACCTTTGAAGATAGCTTATTCAAGTTGTTACTCAATGAAGGTTATTGCAAATGCAAAATCCGATAGATGGCGTTACGTTGACGTCAGGTCCAACTTTGACGTCATTGGCCGTTTTGACGTAACTTTGTAATTTTGACAAGATAAGTCTAAATGGAACCAATCCACGCCATCTATCGGATTTTGCATTTGCAAAACCCTCATTGCTATTTTTTTGTATTTGTTGTGTCAATAAAAGTTTCATTCATTCATTCATACACCCTTTATCTTACCAGGTAGCGACCTCCCAATATTCGGCGACAAAGACCGGCCATGCGTCAGCCTACGCCTCCGAGACGCCAGGGAGCCGATCAACGTGTTAACCGGCATCGACTACTGGCTCGACAATCTGATGTGCAACGTGCCGGAGGTGCTCATGTGCTACCACCTCGACGGGATAGTGCAGGTAACGTGACCATTCTGCACGCGTCTACCACTAGCTCGGCAAGCTCATGTGCTACCGCCTCGACGAGATAGTGTAGGTAACGTAACCATTCTGCACGCGTCTACCACTAGCTTGACAGTCTTCATGTGTTTTTGTTATATCCTAGTTGGCATCCGAGCTGACGGATCACCTGAGGCAACTCACGCACTCAACGCAGATTGGGCATCAGGTAGGTACCCAAACTCACTTGCGAAACTACAGCGCAGACGCTGCTTTCGCCAGTTTTCTGTGAGGCCGTGGTATCACTTCGTTCGAGCTAATGCCTGACTCTCCCACATTTAGAACTATGACTCTAATCTTAACTATTTATTTATTTTCTTGCACTATATTATATAGTATAAGCTATTTAGCATTGTAACTAACATATTCATATATAAATTAATTCGTATTTTCCTTTTATCATTACAGAAATACGAACCAATGAAGACAGAAGACCTTCCAAACATGGAAAACTCCAAATTCTCCCCGAAAGTGATAAGAAACGTGGCTCAAAATATACTGTCCTTCTTAAAGTCCAACGCTACGAAGGCTGGCCATACATATTGGCTGTTTAAAGGACCACACGATGACGTAGTGAAGCTATATGATCTGACTTCGCTATGCCCTGATAGTCTGGATAACCCCTTCACGACTCCAGTTGCTATGTTACTGTACCGGGTAGCTAGGGGGATGAGGCTTACACAAAGGTTAGTAGATTGTCAACTCTATTTCTTGGTAAAATAAGGTTCACTTTGCAACTGGTGACTTGCATATTGATTTGCATTTGATAGTCGCCTCTATTGCATATGGAATAAGGTTCATAACTTCATAGATCCATTTACCACGCCCGTACTGTATGTTTCATCATGTATCAAGAGGGATGATACTTACACAGAGATCGATGGATACTCAACTTTATGGCATTTAGCATAAGGATTCACAACTTTAACACGTTCATCACATGAAAGCCGGCCATACATATTGGCTGTTTAAAGGCCCACACGATGACGTAGTGAAGCTATATGATCTGACTTCGTTATGCCTGATAGTCTGGATAACCCCTTCACGACTCCAGTTGCTATGCTACTGTACCGGGTAGCTAGAGGGATGAGACTTACACAAAGGTTAGTCGATTGTCAACTTTATTTTGTTTTAAAATAAGATTCACTTTGCAACTGGCGACTTGCATACTGATTTGCGTTTGATAGGTCGCCTCTATTGCAATATGGAATAATGGTTCATAACTTTCATAGATCCATTTACCAACCCGTACTGTATGTTTCATCATGAATGAAGAGGATGATTACTTACACAGAGATCGATGGATACTCCAACTCATATAGCATTTATCATTGGTCACAACTTTAACGTCGTAAGCACATGAAAAGCCGGCCATAAATATTGGCGGTTTAAGGGCCCACACGTACTCTCGAAACTTTTCGAGAGATAAGATCTAGAACCTTCCATTCCTTCAAGTAAGCTTGCGGCCCGGGTCTGCCTTAGTATAAACAGCCTGACCGGGCGGGCCGGCGATGTCAGATTCCGATTTGGAAAAGCGAAATGTGATTATTCTCCTGCGAACTAGGAGTGATCGAGTGAATCACCTGCGAAGAATTTCGAAACTTTTAAGTGTGTTTAAGTGTTTTAATTGTGTTTTTGTTTTTTTTTGTTATAATGGCCTGTATTGTGTTCACGACACATTTAATTTTGCCAATGTCAAGTGTAGATTGATAAAGTGTAGTCAACAGCGAAGTCAGTCGAAGACACAGTCACTCAATAAAACGCCGGTGTTTAGCGTTTTAATGTCCTAAGGATTCTGTGGAGACTATTTTTAACAAAGCCGTAGGTTTAAGACTCTATTAGGTCAAAGCAAGTTGTACACGTGAAACTCACTCGACACACAATAGCAGTGTTAAAAACGACACAATTCAATGATTCTTATATTAATATCACCCTGCGGCACTCCACTGCACAAAGTAACACCAAATTTGTACACTAAAAACCACTAGATACTAATTAAAATCTTTGGATTGCATCAACCGATGCGGCTTGTTTCACAGTTACCCACAGAATCTGTGTTTTTGTTATTCGTCGAATTAATTTGTTGTCTTTTTGTGACTTTCTTGATGTTTACTTACCCCGTACCCGCAACATTAACTGATATTCTCATTGAACAGCCGGCACACGTCTACACACGTGCTCCAGCTGCTGGAGCACGTGGTGTCGCTGCTGGCGGAGTCGCGGTACCCGCACATACTGGCGTCCTCGCACTACATGCTGGCCGACATCTACGTGCCCGCCACCACGGACCCGGCGAGGCCTAGCTTCACACGTGAGTCAATAAATTAATCCTAACTAATAACTCGTTGGGGTGAAGAGTCCTTGAGTGAAGGGCGCGTGTAGGCGGCCGAGGCCGTAGCAGGCCTCTGGTGAAGGTCGCGGGAGTCCCCAAAGATACTATTCCACGCGGACAAAGTCGCGGGTAACAGCTGTAAATAAATAAATTCACACAATACAATATCTCTTACATTGACCTGACTCCGTCCTAAGAAGCTTAGGCACCTGTGTTACAGATGTCAGACAAGAGAGGAAACACATAATATTTAATTAATACGTGTATAATATTGCACCCAAACACTGAACAACAGTTCATCAACATGAACGTTTGTCCCGGTTGGGGATCGAACCCACGACCTTTGTTTGGCGTATGAGGCAGGATTAATACCAAATGCGCCATCCAGCCAGTCAGTATGTAATATGCCCTGACTATTGTCGCAGTGATTAATAGACTTAGACCTTGTCTATTACAAATACGCTCTATTTTCACTTGTAGTATCATTGTCGTAACGATGTGGTAAATTTTCAGAAGAAAGTTCTGACTCAGACGGCGAAGAAGACGATTTTCCCAAGTACCCACAAGACTCGACGTTCGAAAGGGACGACACGGTGTTCGAGGGAGATGACAAAACCAAAGACAGCGTCAGAAAAGAAAAGGACGGTGCTACTGAAAATGGAGTGGACACAAATGTTATGAAAAATAAGAGAGGGACTTCTGAGGAAAAAGAGGGAGATGAGAATAAGAAAGGAGAGAGTGAGGGAGAGGCCAATTCTCTTGCGCTGCAGATTAGAGGTCTTGCTCTGAGGGACATTGGCGATCGTGTTAGAGGAAACCAAGGCGTAAGTTTTAATAAGGATTTTGAAAAATGGAATTTTGAAGTGTAATGTGCATTGAAGGCATCTGTTGTTTTTTGAGTTTGATAGCGCCTAAAGTGACCGCTTTTGGCGTCAGCCAAGTTTTCGAATATAAATACAGATTAGAAAGTAGCACACAAATATAAAATAAAAAGTACTAAGGTTTGCACCGCAAATTTTGGCTATTATGTGTGCAGGTGCCTATGGTCAGCGGCAATCGCTTACCAGGTGATCCGTCTACTCGTCTGCCATCATTCACCTTATAATTAATAGTTTATGTCGTAAATTAGTTGTTTGATTTAATTATGTGTGGAAAAAGCTTACATTACAATGATGTCAAAGGCAAAGGCCTCCATCATAGAAATCACTTCATCGCTACTACAGATGGGATTAGGCTTAATCACCACATTTGCCAAATGCCGATTGGTGTTCACAAACCCGAGCTATACAAACAGCAGTGAGACAGTATATAGGTTGATACTTTATTTTTAGGCTTTTATTTTTTTGGCAAGCCTAATCATTGTAGCGATGACTTGATTTCTATGATGAAGCTGATTGCCCTGCAGTGGAGCATTATGTAATGTAATCTTTTCCCACATGTAAGTAAATCAAACTACTAATTTACGACAGCCAAACTACTAAGTAGACTTGGATTGAAGATCTGGTAGATGAATTTGACTTAACAAATAAGGCTGCCTGTCCACCGAAGCAGATGTATTTGTGTAATGTTGTGTTCATGTCGTGTTCGATTGTGGCAGGAGAACAAGCGCAAAGCCAGCGCCATGGGTCTGAGCGCGTCGCCGCCGGAGCGCTGCGGCCCGCGCGCTCAAACACGCGCTCAAGGGGCTGCTGGCGCTGCACAACGTCACCATCGACAAGTGCAAGGTACACACACAGTGCATTAACATACATACGCACACCACACAAACATAGACACACAGTGCGCGCACACACACACACACACACACACACCACACACACAGACACACACACACACACACAGACACACACATACACACACCAGACACACATACACACACCAGACACACAGTGCACACACACACACACACACACAACACACACACCAGACACACATCCACAAACACATAGCAGCCACACACACACAGTGCACACATTCCCACACACACACACCATTACTATATTTTCAATCACGCATTTGGTTTTTTAAATGCCTTTTCTTCCCAACTTTTTACTTTAATATTTTATACGCGAAAAATCGGCTTCTTTCACATTTTCATTTAATGTTATTGCACATTAAATGAAAATGTGATCAATAAAATCGCTGAATTTCTACCAATATTTAATAAACTATTCCTACAAAACAGGAAGAAGAACGCGAGCGTCTGAAACAGCAAATAATAATCGAGGAGCAACACCCCAAAATGGCGAACCCCTCCGAACCAATCAAAATGGACTACGAGCCAATAGGAAAGAAGCAAGACCCCAAAGAACACACCTCCAGAAGTCGAAGGCGGAAACGAGAGAGAAAGATATCTGACAAGACTGGCAATTGTTTGATTGAATCCAAATCTGATGTGGATAAAAACGCCATTTTGATTCGAAAAGAAAAGAAAATGTTTCCCACATGGAACGAACCAAATAGAGATGATAATTTCGCGTGGAAATTACATTTGAAAACTCTCCTATACGAGAAGATTTGTCTCGCGTATGCGACTTTAGCGGAGTACAGTTATGCGAACGAACAGTATGGCTTCTCCTTGAAATACATTGACATGGCTAGTAAATGCCAAAGGTTGTTAAGTAATATGATAATAAAGAGTAGAATGGTTGATGCGAGTTGTCTGATAGGGCGGGTTGGGGACAATTATTTCCAGCTGAGCAAGTACTGGAGCAAGTTGGATGTTTTTAAGAAGCAGTTTGAAACGGATCACGATATCGATGCGAAGTTGAGGGTGGAGATTGAGAATGATATGACGGAGGAGGTCGATGGCGATGTGGAGGACGAGTTTGGGCTTGGTGAGTTTTTTTTTATTTACAAGTTTATGTCCCGTAGGTCCGCTTGCGTGGAGTTCCGTTTGTTACGTAGGAGAACGGATAGACAGATATACAGTTACTTTCGCATTTATAATATTAGTATGGAAGTATGGATAATTTATTTTGAGACAAGCGGCCGCCCGCGACCTCGTCCGCGTGGAAAAGTAACTTTTTACCCCCCTTTTAACCCCTTACAACCCCCTTTCGCAATAAAAAGTAGCCTATGTTCTTTCTCAGGGTCTAGATCATCTGTATACCAAATTTCATATAAATCCGTTTTGGCGTGAAAGAGTAACAGACAGACAGAGTTACTTTCGGATTTATAAAATTAGTTAGGATAATCATAAAGCTTTATTTCAATGATAAATGGCAGACGAGCATATAGATCTCTTGATGGTAAGTTTTGCGACTCCTTGACCTGCCGGGGGGCAGGCGGGTTATGTCGGGCTCTCCTCCGGGTGGGACCGGAGGCATACCGAGTAAACCCCAGCGGCGCTCCCTCATCGCCAGAGTGGGGAGGAGTCATGAATACGGGTTGAAGAACCTTACTTCACGTTCACCGAAAAAAAGTAGTTAAATTATTATTTTGTGTTCTCAGACATAACATGGCCGTCAACGGAGACCGAAGCGATGCTGTCCTCCTGCGAGCACTACCGCCGCGGGCTGGAGGTGGCCGGGGACAAGCGAGGCGAGCTGGTCCGGCGCCTGGCCTCCGTCAACAACGAGCTGGCTGTGAGGCACATGAATGCTGCTCAACGTGAGTATTGTAACGATGGTAAACTCTTTTAGTACTGACCGCCGTTTATGGCCGAGTTTATAATGGGAATCTGTCATACTTTGAAAAATAAACAAACACGCTCTGGAGAGCGCATTCTATTGCGAGACATAAGAGTAAACAGACCTAAGAGGGCTCAGACCTCACGTTATTAGAATCGACCAAGAGGGAGTACCCTCCCGGAGTGCTATAACCAATAGGAGTGCTTATCTATTGTTTTTCAGATAATATACAAACTCCTAATCCGAATCCGCCTTTTATTACCGCCCAGGCGGTATAGTATACATCATCATCATCATTTCAGCCAATAGACGTCCGCTGCTGGACATAGGCCTCCCCCAAAGTTCTCCACACAGATCGGTCCAGTGCCACCCGCATCCAAGGGACTCCCGCGACCTTCACCAGATCGCCACGACTGCGGCCTCCTGCTCGTGACCTCCACTCAAAGACCTTTCTACCCCAACGGCCGTCTGTTCTCCTCGCAATGTGCTCTGCCCATTGCCACTTCAGCTACGCAATTCTTTAAGCGAGTATACACTGAGTAGCTAACATCTCCTGCGAGGACTACCGGAGCGAGCTGGTCTCATAAATTAGGGAGCATATTTTATGTCATGTCAAATGACTGGGTGCACACCACCATCTAGTGAGTAACTTGAAAGCATAAATACCTACTAGAAAATCAAGGTTCAATCAAGATTCGAATCAATAAAAACGAATCGAATCGATGAAAATGATTCGAATCAATCACCCGATTCGAATCGGACGTTGATTCGAATGAACATAAAATCTCATTCGTGTCGAACTCTAATTGTAATGAGTCGAATTATTCGAATCAAATGTGATTCGAGTCCCATCACTAGTCTGTGGCATGAAACAATAGTGATGACCCGAGTGCGCGGAAACCAATTTTAGTAGAAAGTCTTCTGACGGTTTTTTTAAATCAATCAAATCAAATTATTTATTGCACTCATGTTGTGATTAGGTGTTGAATTTAAGAACAGTTCAACATGAACCCTGTTAGGGCACAGCAATATCTTAAAAACTTTATGTGATAGACAGACGAGTAGGCTGGTCACCTGATGGTAAGCAATTGCCGCCGCCCATGAACACATGCAACAAGTGCGCTGCTAACCCTTTATCCCCTTCCCCCCCGATGGGCCTCCGGTACCCTCACTCACTCGGCGAAACACAGCACAGGACAGCTCCTGTGCTGTGTTTCGCCAAGCGAGTGAGGGTGAGGAACCGGCGTGAAGCAGCCTTCCCGCCGGTTTTCTGTGAGGCAGTGGTATCACTCCGGTCGAGCCGGCATGAATGGCCGAGGCATGGCTTTCCCACTATTCATCGTTATTCTTTCATACCGCCAGCTATACGCTCCGTATATTTTACAGAAATCTACGTCCAATACGCCGAAGAACCGGACCCAAAGTCTGCCAAAGCCTTGTCCCTGCTGAATCAGTTCACGTCGCTGTCTCATCAGTCGGAGGCGTGCCTGGACGCGGCCACGGCGCTGTTCGCGCGCGCGCGCGACGCGCCCAACCTGGCGCTGCTGCACTGCAACCGCGCGCGGTACTTGCGGTTCAAGGCGCACACCCTGCACAAGGATAGCAGGTGAGTTTACATAGGATGTGTCTGTCTTTCTTTTTTGTTCCCAGGGGAAACCATCATGGCCTTCACCTTGCCACATGTGGGGGACAAAGTGGTGTGTGGGACTCTAACCCTAACCAAAACCCCTGGGGTGTCCATCTCAGCGCAATCGCGGTCGGATACCCCACAGCCGGGACTGGACCGTACCGCAAATCGCGCTCGCCACTTTGAGCCAAATTGTTTGGCGCAATGCAGCTCTTCCCAAATACGCGACCTACCAGGACACCCAGTAGGATTTTTTTCCCTCGCGGAGTCGTGATACTGAGCAAGCCACTCTCCAGTAGTGGTATGCTCAGGTACTCCGTAGCCCGTTTAGTCGCCTCTTACAACAGGCCGGGAATACCTTGGCAGTATTCTTAACGCCCCTAGCCACAGGGCAACTTTTACCACGTCTTCTACCAACCATTGGGTCTGGGTGTTCTGGCTAGACGCCCGCAGTTAATTATAGTCATCTGGTACTCATAGTACAGGGGTTGTCCTAGTTGAAGACCTGGCTATCAATTCTCAAATTTGTGTTTTTTTTACTGGTTTCGACATTTAAGTCAAATTAGTGATTTGTTTGGACGAATGTATGAAATCTCTGAATTCGACTTCAATGTCGAGTGCACGAGAATTGGTCTCCAAGGGGCCAATTCTCATTGTCTGGCGCGTATTTAGTAAAAAAATTATCCCTTGTTTCCAGTTCCGAGAAGCGCAGCCTATACAGCCAAGCCGAGGAACTGTACACATCCGCCTTGAAGATGCTGGGCCCCCGCGAGAGCTGCGGCGCCGCCTCCGTGTGGGAGCTGGTCGCGTGGGAGCTGAGCTGCCACCTCTACACCAGGGCCGCCCTCATGCAGGACTCGCCGGGGCATGCGGTGAGAGTCAACAGGAAACAGTCCGCTAGATGACGCATGAGTCACTGCACACATCCCTCCGTGTGGGAGCTGAGCTGCCACCTCTACACCAGGGCTGCTCTCATGCAGGACTCGCCGGGGCATGCGGTGAGAGTCAACAGGAAACAGTCCGCTAGATGACGCATGAGTCACTGCACACATCCCTCCGTGTGGGAGCTGAGCTGCCACCTCTACACCAGGGCCGCCCTCATGCAGGACTCGCCGGGGCATGCGGTGAGAGTCAACAGGAAACAGTCCGCTAGATGGCGCATGAGTCACTGCACACATCCCTCCGTGTGGGAGCTGAGCTGCCACCTCTACACCAGGGCTGCCCTCATGCAGGACTCGCCGGGGCATGCGGTGAGAGTCAACAGGAAACAGTCCGCTAGATGACGCATGAGTCACTGCACACATCCCTCCGTGTGGGAGCTGAGCTGCCACCTCTACACCCGGGCCGCTCTCATGCAGGACTCGCCGGGGCATGCGGTGAGAGTCAACAGGAAACAGTCCGCTAGATGACGCATGAGTCACTGCACACATCCCTCCGTGTGGGAGCTGAGCTGCCACCTCTACACCAGGGCCGCTCTCATGCAGGACTCGCCGGGGCATGCGGTGAGAGTCAACAGGAAACAGTCCGCTAGATGGCGCATGAGTCACTGCACACATCCCTCCGTGTGGGAGCTGAGCTGCCACCTCTACACCAGGGCCGCCCTCATGCAGGACTCGCCGGGGCATGCGGTGAGAGTCAACATGAAACAATCTGCTAGATGGAGCACCTTAGCACAAAATAATTACACACAGAAGTTAGACTTTGACCTGATTTTGAATTTAGAAGAGTTCGTTGACATATGCTAGGGTTTTTGTATGAGTACATAAGCGCGCGGCCTCTACCATAGCCCTCGACAGTTTGACAATCTTATGTCATAAGTTAGGATTGATGTGGTCGAAAAGGCGTTTTTGTCCGTTAGTGCGCATGCGTGAGTACATGACATATATTTAGCTCCTAGTGGGCAGTCAGCCTTCTGTGTCAACATGTATTTTGTGACCTTAGTGCTTTACACTAAGGTCTAACTCAGATTTTTTTTCTTTTTTTTTTCTTTTTTTTTAAATGGCCTGTATTGTGTTCATGACACATTTAATTTTGCCAATGTCAAGTGTAGTTTGATAAAGTGTAGTCAACAGTCGAAGTCAGTCGAAGTCACAGTCACTCAATAAAACGCCGGTGTTTAGCGTTTTAATGTCCTAAGGATTCTGTGGAGACTATTTTTAACAAAGCCGTAGGTTTTTAAGACTATTAGGTCAAAGCAAATTGTTCACGTGACAACTCACTCGACACACAATAGCAGTGTTAAAAACGACACAATTCAATGATTCTTATATTAATATCACCCTGCGGCACTTCACTGCACAAAGTAACACCAAATTTGTACACTAAAAACCACTAGATACTAATTAAAATCTTTGGATTGCATCAGCCGATGCGGCTTGTTTCACAGTTACCCACAGAATCCCTCAGATTTTTTATTTTGCGAATTGCGAACTAAACTGACAGACGTCAATATGACATTCCCATAATTTTTTATCATTTGACAGATGCAACAATTTCAAAAGTCATAGATCTAGTGCCTCAGTGTAATTTAGCAAAGCCTGACCAGGAGGCCAATTCTCGGTTTTCGCCTTCTTTGTCGAGTCGACTTCATAGAACGCATAGACCAATAGAAAACAAGTTAAGGAATGTCGACAGTAATCTGTGTTCTCCTATTAGTTGTGCGTTCCATGAAGTCGACTCGACATAAAAGGCGAAAACCGAGAATTGGCCTCCTGTGGGCAGATACGAGTGTGCACACTATGTGCACAGGTGTCCAAGGAAAACTCGCCCGAAAAAAACTCGCCCGCGAATTTCATGATTTTTTGGCTGATCACTGTTCTAACGTAACCTAACCAATATTTTTGTGATGATTATACTGGCTAAACTCGACTGGACGAAAAAATATTGGTTTCAAAAATTCTAACTAAATATTGTTCAGAATGGTCGGTAGAAAACGTAGTTAAAGGGATGCCTGTAGTGGATACCGGTGGATGTCGATAACTTTGGTTCTCTGCCGGATCGCCAATGTATAAGATATTGTAACGTGTGAATATATTCGTGTATGATCGGTCGCAGGAGGCGAGCGAGGTGGGCGAAGCCCTGAAGCAGGCGCTGAAGCACTGCCCGCTGGGCGCCGGCGCGCGCCAGTACCTCTACCAGTTCCGCGCCGCCATGCTCCACCACCGCCTCGCCTCGCTCTACCACTCGCAGTACAGGTACTGTAACGATGGTAAACTCTTTTAGTACTGGCCGCCGTTTATGGCCGAGTTTGTAATGGGAATCTGTTATACTTTGAAAAATAAACAAACACGCTCGCTGGAGCGCATTCTATTGCGAGAAGTACGACTGAGCGGGCCAAGAGGGCCCAGACCTCACATCAATACAATCGAGTAAGAGGGAGTACCCTCCCGGAGTGTTAGAGATATTCCCAGAGTGTTTTAGTTAGAAAACATTAACCCGTTAATTTCAGGGCCAATATATAGTATACGAAAATCCGCCTTTTATTGCTGCCCCAGAGGCACATCACAGTGCACACACACACACCTGCTGCACCACCGCCTCGCCTCGCTCCACCACTCGCAGTACAGGTACACACACACACACCTGCTGCACACCGCCTCGCCTCGCTCCCACCACTCGCAGTACAGGTACACACACCACACCTGCTGCACCACCGCCTCGCCTCGCTCCACCACTCGCAGTACAGGTACACACCACACACCTGCTGCACCACCGCCTCGCCTCGCTCCACCACTCGCAGTACAGGTACACACACACACACCTGCTGCACCACCGCCTCGCCTCGCTCCACCACTCGCAGTTACAGGTACCACACACACACCTGCTGCACCACCGCCTCGCCTCGCTCCACCACTCGCAGTACAGGTACACACACACACACCTGCTGCACCACCGCCTCGCCTCGCTCTACCACTCGCAGTACAGGTACACACACACACACACACCTGCTGCACCACCGCCTCGCCTCGCTCTACCACTCGCAGTACAGGTACACACACACACACCCCTGCTGCACCACCGCCTCGCCTCGCTCTACCACTCGCAGTACAGGTACATACACTACATTAACTATACCCAAAACTGGAATTCAAGACCAAAAAATCTACTACAATGTTGCTACTGCAATAAAATGATCGTACCAAAGTATACCCCTTTTTTCTAAAAACACTCGCTGATGTAATTTATTTATTGGTAAATGTGATCCTATAATTTCAAAAATATTTTATTAACTTTTTTTCATTTAAATCCAAGACACTTAATAAAAACTTAACCATCCGTAATTTTAGTTTTCAAAGATGCTATTGCGCTTATAACACTTCAGGTGTTCATAACATTTGGTATCTACCCACAACATTTTAACAATGTATGGAACTTAACAGTTTAGTCTGCATTAATAAGAAAAATAATGCCAAAAAGGTTGGCGAAACCTGAAAATGACATATACGTGATATTAACAGATTTGACCATAGGCTACTTTTTGCCCCAACCGTGCTACCCCGAATTTAACGCGAGCGAAGCCGCGGGCAAAAGCTAGTCTCTTCATAAATATGTGTTTTTTTTTGTCCAGGCTAACGCAAGAGGAGGGCCCCAAACGCCGCACATTGTTAAACGCGACGCGCAGCAACTACTCCACGGCGGGCAACATGTTCGCGGGGCTGGAGGACGCGGGGATGTTCCTCACCGTGCAGCTGGAGCATGTGGCCGTGCTGGAGGCGCAGGCGCATGGTGAGTGGCTGGATTAGGGTATAGGTGGGATAGATGCCGTAGTAGAATAGATGCCGTAGTAGGTTAGATGCCTCAAGCAACATGTAGCGACCTGTGGCGCAGGCGCATGGTGAGTGGCGATTACTGAACGCGACTAAAGATTTAAATCGTTAGATAATGCCCACACCTTAATTGACCGCGCGGATATGAGTCTAACCTCAAATAACCTAGTGCCACTTAACTATATTATAATATATGTCACTACATCACATACATTGATCTGACTCTGAGATAGGTAGCTCAAGCACCTGTGTTACAGATATCAGAACCAACAGTGGGATTACAAATATATACACATAATACTTTTCTTTTGTAAATACATTCTTATAATACATAGAAAACACCCAGACCAATACAAACAGACATGTTCATGCACACAAATGTTTGTACTGTGCGGGGATCGAACCCGCAACCCTTGGCCCAGACGCAGCATTCACTACCACAGAACCAACCGGGTCGTCATGACAACTGGGATCAGTTGTCATTTGGACACAGTGACAGGAGCACGCTGCCTGGCTTTTTTTTTTAAATTTATGTTATTTCTATGAAAGATTACGCGGTAACAACAAAGATTTAAATCATAGATATGCCCTGACACCTAAAAACGAGGCATATTTTGATGACATGACGTGTGCGTGTCATCGAAAGTCACTATCTATGAGGTTAAAATACGGTCAGCAAAATTTTAATACTGGGAACTAAAAATAAAACAATTCCTAAATTTAAAAGTAATTTTATTTATAGGACATTTTATTTCTAAATGTTACACTACATTTATCTATTTATTCAAATAAATTACTCTAATCACAAGAGCGAATATCGGTTTGTGATCACCAAACAGCATGAAGAGTGGTGATTATGCCTAGTCCCATCATAGTAGCTATGACTTGATTTCTCTAATAAAGGCCTTTGCCCTACTATTCCTTAAGATAAATTATGAGTAATATTTACTATAACTTAATAATTAACACAACCCACATTAATGTCCTGACTCCGTACTAAGTAGCTTAAGCACTTGTGTTATGAATAAGACAAACAGAAGAAACACAAATATAATACTTTTTTACTTTACGCCGACCTAAGGAGTCAAATATAAATCATTTTCTTTGGAATGAGAAGAGAAATTCGACTAAATTGTCCAGGTAACCAGTATTTCATCCCATTCGATCCCGCTGGATAATTTGATCCATTTTTCTTTTAAACGCGAAAATCTAAACAATAACGTTCACTTACAAATAATACGTAATATTATTTGCATCTTTATTGATTTCTAGTCGAAATAAAATTGCTATTTTTAATCTCACCGCTATTAAAACAATGCATATCGAAACTGCTGACGCTATCGTACTTTTCCCGTCTATTGTAAACCATTAACAAATGAGCTGTTATCAACTGAGTTCTGAGTACTACAGCGGGTCTAAGTATATTGGCCACCGAGATAATGATGTTGTCTCGTTTTGTCTCACAGTAATTGCCAATACTACTCTCTCTGTCACGCGCTGGCCGATCAGACTTTGATGTTTTGTCAACAAAATAAAATAAATTAAATTATTGATGAAATATAAATACTTACGAGTGAAATGTTACACCATTCGCTTTATTTGAATTTGTAGTATTTTTCTTGCACAATAAAAAGGCACATGAAGGCATTTTGAGTGCTTTTTCCTGTCAAAAATCCAGGCAGCTGTATCGTACAACTGTCACCGAGTGCAAACGGCAACTAATTCGTGCTAATCCCAGTTGAGTTAAGCTAGGTTATTTGAGGTGCGACTCAAATCGGCGCGGTCAAAGTATGGCGAGGGCATATCTATGATTTAAATCTTTGGACAAGCGGTTTACGATTTATGGCGTATTAAAAAAAAAACTTCTTGCCAGATCTCGCTTAAACCAATGGTCGTTGGTAGTTTTAATAGTAATGTACAGCATGTATTTTTTTAGATTTATCATTTATTTTATTTAGAGTTGGGAGATTCTTTTGAGTTAGAACTTTGGAAAGTGGTTGAACAATGTTGTTCAGATGGTTTAAGAACAGTATGGTTGGTATGGGATGTAAATGTTCACAGATACACCCTGTATAATATCTTATAATCCTAATCTTTTCTATTGCAGTAACTCCGAATCTCAAGCTGAAATCTCTTCAAACCGCGATCCAACTCCTCGCCAGTGCCACTCCATCATGAAGCTGATGAAAGACCGCGACCCAGAAGACCAAAAGACCCCCCCAAACCAGAAGACGGAGACGAAAAGACCATAAAGAACGAACACAGTCTTCTCTCTCTGTATGAGACAGACTACACTTTATACTGAAGAGTATATACAGTACTGTAGGTCGAAGAGTAATAAGACTATGAAAAATGACGGATATGTATAAAAGTTGTATATGCTAGTTTGAAGATAAAGAAAAATGATGACGTAAGATTGTATGCAGGGAGTGTATGTGATGTTTGACAGCAATGGATGACATTGAAAAGGAGTTCGAGTAAGTTTAAACCTTGATGGCGTAGTGGTTAGAAGCGGAAAGTCCCGGGATCGAGTCACGGCTATGTCAATTTGGGTTCGTGCTGGGAGACTCATCCGGATATCAGCTAGTACTTATTGTATAGGGAATTGGAATTATCGTGTGTGAAATAACCGCTAGATGGCGTACTGTAGAAATATCTATCTATACTATTTATAAAGAGATAACTTCTATAGACAACGACAAAGGTTATAGGAAAACCGACAATACGAAACACTAGCGCGATGTAAATGACACCCAGCGCCATTTACTGTTTCAGTTGGGAACTACTGTCCCGAAGCGAAGCGAGGGCGGGGCACTAGTTTTTCATAATATGAGATGTCAAAATGTCACTATACAACCAATGACGTTGAAGTTGGATCTCAGACTTACAGTACGCCATCTAGCGATTTTTTCACACGCGATAGCTAAGTGTGAGACTAGCTGTTCGGTGTGAATTTTTTGGTGCATTTATAACATAAAAACATAAGAATGTTTCCGGAAATTCGAAATCCTGCGGCTTATCCAACTTATGTTTGAGGTCGTTGACCTTAAATTGCACTATCTAATGAGATCACTAGTGATAACGCAAAGGTTTGTCAAGGGAATCAACAAATAGCAGTGTGACTGCCAAATGCGCCATCGGGTATCTATACTCTGATTCATAATCATGTCAAGTAAACTGACAGATGTCAATGTACCATCCCCATACATTATCACTCAATTTGACACATGCAAAATGTCAAAATGCATAGAAACTTGTCATTTCCATCTGTCAGTTTACTTTACATGATTATGAATCAGAGTATAAGTCTAATATATAGTTTAAAAATGTAGGGTTACAGTAAAAATGTTATGTCTTAGACGCCATACAGGGTGTATGTTGAACATCTTTATATCTTTCTCAACCTGGTTATGTTCAAGACAAGAGCTCACTTCCTAAAGAAGCCCGCAACGCATCTGTGTAACGGGTGTTGCAGATGTCCATAAACGGTGGTTAGGTAGCCAGGCGTTGTTTGCCGGACAATCCAACTAGTTTAGCCGGACAATCCAACTAGATTAGCCGGACATTCCAACTAGTTTAGCCGGACAATCCAACTAGTTTAGCCGGACAATCTAACTAGTTTAGCCGGATATTCCAACTAGTTTAGACGGACAATCCAACTAGTTTACCCGGACAATCTAACTAGTTTAGCGGACAATCCAACTAGTTTAGCCGGGCAATCCAACTAGTTAGCCGGACAATCCAACTAGTTTAGCCGGACAATCTAACTAGTTTAGACGGATATTCCAACTAGTTTAGCAGGACAATCCAACTAGTGTAGCCGGACAATCTAACTAGTTAAGCCGGATATTCCAACTTGTTTAGCCGGACAATCTAACTAGTTTAGCCGGATATTCCAATTAGTTTAGCCGGACAGTCCAACTAGTTTACAACTAACGGCTTTGAACGCAGCCGGAATGATCATGTTATCTTATACAACGTAGAGAACCCTATGCCATGTAGTTAGTTTTAATATTACCTTTACAAAAAAATCCACGGACTGTAGAATCAGTTAACTATGTAGTGTTAATTGTAGTAAAAATGTACATTATATGTATATTATAACGACAAAGACTGATGTGATACCTTAATGTAGATAGGAAAATTATAAACAAATTATATAATTATAGTTTTAATTTATTATTTAATCATACGAAAACCCCCAACATTTGTGGCGGCAGTTTGGTTTGTCATATTTAAGTATTCATACTCAAGCCATTTTATTTGATATCTAGCTATAGAGCCCTTGTCTATATTTTTTTGGCCAAATTACCTTTTTAGTTGGTTGTTTGGTGGATAAGAAAAACAAAACAGCAAAATAGAAATGAAAACATTTATTTATAACAAAATAAGGTAAACTGTACCGATCCATGACACTCCACAGTATTTCATCGACTAGAATCAACAATTCAAGTATATAAATATAAAAACACTGGTATAGTTTAATAAATATGAAGAAAACTAGTGACGTGCCACAGACTTGAACAGTAATCAACATTAAGTATATTTTATTATAAATTATTTACAAAAGATAACAATAAAACTCTCGCCCTTCACCAAGTTCAACTTCAAGCTTCATCGTAGTCGGGTCATTTGAACTTCGACCATATAAACCCTAGATACAGCGCGTGAACGCATTATAATGTGTCGCCGCCGAAGAAGGCTCTATTCGCAAAAGAGCGCTTTTTCAATATCTATTGCTGTAAAAGGACTATACTCTGATTTTTAATCATGTGGAGTAAACTGACAGATGTCAATGTGTCATCCCCATACATCACTCAATTTGACAGATGCAAAATGTCAAAATGTATAGAAACTTGACATTTGCATCTGTCAGTTTACTCCAATTAAAATCAGAGTTTAATGACAGCGCTTTTGGGGTCACTTTTGAAAACGCTTTCAGTATGGAATTTCGTATCTAGAAATTGTATGGTCGATTGAAGCATTTAAATTATTATTATCACATAAAAGCTCATCATTCCCCGTTTATCCTATATTTATTTTGTACTTTATGGAGTGGAAAGTTTGAAGTATTACCACATTATTCCTAAAGTATGATTTAATTTAATATTTCACTGTGTCTATCCTAGTTAGTTTGGTATCTCTTGCCGCCTTATTACTTTTTGTAACTTATTTTGTTTTGTGCAAATGAATAATATGTATTTCTTCAACTTTTATTAAAATTGAGTAAACTAACACAAAAAATAATCCACTTAGTAAGTTTTATTCCGTTAAGTATTTATATATTGTGGATTTAAAAAAGAGTTACCAAATGGGAAATAGTTTACATGGGAACTCTTTTAAACATTTTTGTTACTTACATTTTCCCATTGGAAATAAATAATCTCTTGGCATAAGTCCTAAAATCTAACTAAATCATAGTTTTTGGTCTTAATTGTTTTCACTGGCACCAATTTATATTTATACTTATTCAAAATTTTATAAAATTGATAATATTCCATCTTTACTAAATATTAGCACCGAAATTCGATTAATGTAGGTTGTATTAAATACGTATTTAAGTAAATAGTATCCCGATAAATGTTAGCTACCTTCTTTATATTATTTATGATACAAACTGATTTGTAACAAACTGAATAAATAATTAAGTCACTATATTAACGCGAACCTATGTGGCCCCTGTCTGTCATAAATAATCCTTTATTTCATTTATTAAGTCTAAGCATTAGCACCAATCAATTAGCTTGTCTAATAAGTTAAATATTTCCACATAAAATGGAAAAACACAAAAATCTATTGAATCTTGAGTAAATGATACGTTTATGACATAACTTATTCCTTGGTGGGGTAGCTATTTTCTGTAAAGTGTGATGATCACACTGTGATGTAGGTTGATTAATACTAAATTCTAGCATAATTAAAAGTAATAGGTAACATAAAATTCGTTTACGTCCTGCCTGTAGACTTATGCCTTCTCTGGCTTGCTCGTCCTGAAAAATAAAGAGCATTGGATAAACTTCACAACGTTGATTTGAAGCTTTCTAATCCTTTTGTGTCGAAATCTTTACTATAAAATTTGATAATAATGAGGATAGCTCTAAACTATTCTGTTTTGAGTAATACGAAATAATTTCCTGCATAGTTTCAGTTAATTACAAAGGGTTCCTCAGGGTTCAATTTTGGGGCTTATTCTTTTCCAAATTCTATGACTCTGTGTGTTATATTTTTATCAATTGATCCATTCCTTGGCATGTTTTTGAACAGATAGAGGCTTGCACTTCGAAAATAGTAGTGGTGGACTGGAAAGTAAGGCCAGTGTGATGAATGCTGTTATTAGTGTTGGAAAGCATAATGTTCCATTTGGCCGTACATACCTGCCAGCGAGCATATCCTGAATCTCAGCGAAGCTCTTGCCCTTGGTCTCGGGCACGATGAACAGTGTGAAGAAGAAGGAGAGCACGCAGCACACGCCGAAGATCCAGAACGCGACGTACATGCCCACAGCATCGGCTACCGCGCTGAAGTACCTGTAGAATAGAAAATAATAAATATTTAGTTAAGTTAACGCATAACTATTTTATCAGCCCCCTCTCCCCCCATTGGGCCTCCAGCACCTCTCATTCATTGGCAGAACTCCGGTGGAGTCGGCCAATTCATGCCGAAGCGTGGCTCTCCCTCCGTAGATCTGTATTACAATGTAAAAAAAACATCTTTCTGTGACATCTTACCAAAATGTTAAACAAAAATGCAGTGGCTTAGGATACACTTGAGGTCCAAGTTCGAAATTTTTTACGTCATTTTGCAATTCAGACATTTTCATACTGGCTCGTTATATCGACGCAAGTTTGCAGATGATAGAAATGAATGAGAAATAAATAAGAAGCCTAAACTTTGATGTGAGCAAATATGTGCTGAGATGATGATGCCCTCGACATACGATATTGCAGCATAAGATTGCAACACCATACCTAGTGATCAAGAAAGACAGGATCCAGCAGAAGGCCGTAGCAATAGGAGAAGCGATGGCCTTGACTTCAATGGGGAACAGCTCGCTCATCACGGCCAGGGCAGCGGGCCCAGACCCAGCAGTACGTCAGTATGAAGAGCACCAGCGACAGGATCGGGAGCCAGCTGATGGTCTCCGCCACAGGACTCTTCTGGGCTGCTAGTAGGAAGTACATCCCGAGGAGACCCTGAAAGTTAGTAAAATAAAGTCACTTTCTTTTCTTACATCATCACACGTACGTCAAGACGGATGGCACTTATACGGGGACAGTGCTAAATTTTTAGTATGTATAGGCAAATAAAAATAAAAAGACTCCTATTATTTTGGTTCACCATGTTTTATACAAAAATCTCTAAATAATATTGATCGGTTTTTGAAAAT
>CM026298.1:4307760-4446520 GCA_014851415.1 Cnaphalocrocis medinalis | reverse complement strand
TCTCCAGCACATGACAGACCATTTTTTTCCAACATCGAAAAAAAATACGTTACGATACGTTTAGTAGAAATTTTGACAGATTTTAGACGTCCGCAGGAGGAGACCATGAAACTAAGAACACGTTGTTTAATTAATTTATTTCGGTAAACAAATGTCGTAATTTTATGAGTATGATTATACATACTAAACTATTTGTCAGACCGAAAAACATAAAAACAAATATATTTAATGAAAAGTAAGTATTTTTTATACTCATCTAAAGTGATGAACTTCGCATCTGAACAGTCTACAGGAGGGGACTTTTATAATTAAATGTGAAAAAAATTCTAGCTCTAAGACATTTTTTTTATGATTTTGTTCATAAAATGGAGAAGCAAAGACAAATTTTCAAATTATAAAAAGACATGCGATAGTTAAGTATTTAATAGCCATTTTAAGGTAAGCGAACTGAATTTTTCGCTCTTTTGATTATGACCCTTTACTTTCTTTAAAAATTTTCTTTTTCTTTTTTTAAATAGGTTGGCGGCGCGTAGTTAATCGAAACTAAAATGCGACATTTTTCTTTACTTGTACGACCATTTACGACTATTTGGCATTGTAAAAGTTCGATTTATATTTGAATCTTAATAAAATCGAACTTTTACAATAAGTAATAATGTCAAAAAGATGAAAAAAGTCATGATTTTTTTTTTTTTATGTTGTAGGTAGCAAACGAGCAGGCGGATCACTGATGGTAAGCAATTGCCGCGCCCATGGACACTTGCACATTAGTGGAGAGTTTACACGTGCGTGCCAACCTTTGTCGGTGACTCTAGTTCTCTGTCGGATTTCATCATTTATGATGCGGTCCTTCAGAGATACTCCAAGCATAACAGGATATTGATTGCAGGAGCGCATGACGCTGATGCTGGCGCCGGCGCGGGGCTCGGCGCTGCTGACGCACAAGTTCCTGTCGCACAGCGTGGCCGCGCGCGCGCCCGACGCGCCCATAGTGCCCGTCGCGCCCATGTCTATCACTGGTGAGGGATATCAGCTCTGTGTGTTGTGGTTATGTGTGGCGACACACCATCGCCCGAAGAAACAAGTTCGCCACTACAGTACCATCCAACTAACAGCGGCGCTAATTTGACTGTTCCATGCAAGATTCCCTACCCCCGCATCCCCCTTCCTGCGACCACGACTCGGAATCCTGCCTGCCCAGAAGAAAACGGAAGACGACGGCCAAGAATGACTCGGCGGACTGAGAGACCGACTGAGGAAGATGTATAAAAAAGTAAAAAAAATGTTTGGAGAACAAAAAAAAGACCAAGCTACATCTCTTTCAAGACTGACAATGACTACCCGTCCCCCCTCCCAGATAGATGAGTGCGACAGGGTAGCTGACAGGCCCTACGGGGTCGAAGACCTCCTCTCCTAGAGCACACAAACCGCGCAACGAGTGGCGTGAGAAGCAGCCCGGGTTTAGCTCGTACGCCGGAACCGCACGCAAGTGCGAAGAATGTCGGATCGGGATGCAAGATTCGAATTCTCATACGATTCTACATCGCGGAAGCAATGATCGCATGTCTACTTGGCATATATACAATCTGAGCCACCCGGCTCGGCGGAAGATCTTCCCTTTCAAATTCCTACAATCGACTCTTATCAACAACATTAAGTTGAATATCAAGAAAAAATTTGACAGATTTTGGTTTCTACTTAAATTAGTTTCAGCTAAGAACAAGATTGTTCTTGTTCTCAGAGTTTTAGAACCAGTCAAACTCTTATTTTTCAAGTTTTTCGGCTGTTATTCGTTTTTTTTAGGGTCCGTAGCCAAAATGGCAAAAAACGGAACCCTTATAGTTTCGTCATGTCCGTCTGTCCGTCTGTCCGTCTGTCCGTCTGTCACAGCCAATTTACTCGGAAACTATAAGTACTACAGTGATGAAATTTGATGGGAATATGTGTTGTATGAACCGCTACAAAAATATGACACTAAATAGTAAAAAAAAGAATTGGGGGTGGGGCCCCCCATACATGTAACTGAGGGATGAAATTTTTTTTTTCGATGTACATACCCGTGTGGGGTATCAATGGAAAGGTCTTTTAAAATGATATAAAGTTTTCTAAAAAACATTTTTCTTAAAGTGAACGGTTTTTGAGATATCAGCTCTCAAAGTCGTAAAAAGTATGTCCCCCCCCCTCTATTTTTATAACTACGGGGTATAAAATTCTAAAAAAAATAGAGGTGATGCATGCTAATTAACTCTTTCAACGATTTTTGGTTTGATCAAAGTATCTCTTATAGTTTTTGAGATAGGTTGATTTAACTGTAATTTTGGTTAAGTTATTGTGCTTACACTGAAAACGATGGCTGAACCTTATAAGATAGATCAAAAAATATACTACAGTATTGTACACCTTTAAAAATCTTATATTTGCTGCTACGGAACCCTTTGTGCGCGAGCCCGACTCGCACTTGGCCGGTTTTTTAAAGTTTATATTGAAATCACAGGGCGACCACTGCGCCCGAAGCGCGAAAGGTCCTGGGTTCGATCCCCGGTCAAGTCAATTTAGGAAAAACTAAATTTTCTAAGTTTTCTTGGGTCTGGGTGTTCTGGATTGATGCCCCCAGTTAATTCGTCATTTGGTACTCATACAAGGGTTGCCCTAGTTTGAGACCAGGTTGATTGGTGTGATTGTCTGACGCATTTATTTTATTTATTTTATATTTTATCGTACCCAGGCCCGCATCTGCCCGAGCCCGAGACCAGGCCGGACGAGCCGCCCGCGGAGCATCTGTACAACCGCAACGTGCACTGGACCTTCGAGGACATACACATGTTGATTGGTGAGTGTGGAATATAATCTGTGCTCATTATTTTATAATCTTCCAATGGAGGCGGTGAAGACCGGTAGACAACGAACCGATCTCTGCCGATCGGGACCCGATCTTTATCGAGCGGGATCCGATCTTTGCCGAGCGGGACGCGATCTCTGCCGAGCGGGACCCGATCTCTGCCGAGCGGAAGGCATAGGCACATTGAGTGAAAGTTGTAATAAGGGTGATTTTGCATTGCGTAGGCGCTTAGACAAGATACGTCAAAATGGAACCAATCCACTCGTTGTTGGACCTGACATCAACGTAACGCCATCTATCGGATTTTGCATTAGTAAAATCCCTCATTGTATAATAATTTTTGTGTTTGTTGTGTCAATAAAAGTTTCATTCATTTTCCCTATTATCTTCACCAGGTAGCGACCTCCCAATATTCGGCGACAAAGACCGGCCATGCGTCAGCCTACGCCTCCGAGACGCCAGGGAGCCGATCAACGTGTTAACCGGAATCGACTACTGGCTCGACAACCTGATGTGCAACGTGCCTGAGGTGCTCATGTGCTACCACCTCGACGGGATAGTGCAGGTAACAAGACCATTGTGCACGCGTCTACCACTAGCTCGGCAAGCTCATGTGCTACTGCCTCGACGGGATAGTGCAGGTAACGTGACCTAGCCGTTGTGCACGCGTCTACCACTAGCTCGGCAAGCTCATGTGCTACTGCCTCGACGGGATAGTGCAGGTAACGTGACCATTCTGCACGCGTCTACCACTAGCTCGGCAAGCTCATGTGCTACCGCCTCGACGGGATAGTGCAGGTAACGTGACCATTCTGCACGCGTCTACCACTAGCTCGGCAAGCTCATGTGCTACCGCCTCGACGGGATAGTGCAGGTAACGTGACCATTCTGCACGCGTCTACCACTAGCTTGGCAAGCTCATGTGCTACCGCCTCGACGGGATAGTGCAGGTAACGTGACCATTCTGCACGCGTCTACCACTAGCTCGGCAAGCTCATGTGCTACCGCCTCGACGGGATAGTGCAGGTAACGTGATTTAGCCATTCTGCACGCATCTACCACTAGCTCGGCGAGCTCATGTGCTACCGCCTCGACGGAATAGTGCATGTAACGTGAATTGGCTATTCTGCACGCGTCTACCACTAGCTCGGCAAGCTCATGTGTTACCGCCTCGATGGGATAGTGCAGGTAACGTGACTATTCTGCACGGGTCTACCACTAGCTCGGCAAGCTCATGTGCTACCGCCTCGGCGGGATAGTGCAGGTAACGTGACCATTCTGCACGCGTCTACCACTAGCTCGGCAAGCTCATGTGCTACCACCTCGACGGGATAGTGTAGGTAACGTGACCATTATGCACGCGTCTACCACCAGCTCGGTAACCTCATGTGCCACGCCCCGGAGGTGCTCATGTGCTACCACGTCGACGGGATAGTGCAGGAACGTGACCTATTCATTCTGCACGCGTCTACCACTAGCTCGACGACCTCATGTGCAAAACGTGCCGGAGATCTTCATGTTTTTATAAGTAATGATAGATGGCATATAAGCTGATCAAGCAACACTGGAACCATATTATGTGAGCTGCCAACAACCCTTAAAATCCCCAGATTGGGGCATAGATATCCTAACTCACTAGGCGAAACTACGGCGCAGACGCTGCTTCTTGCCAGTTTTCTGTGAGGCCGTGGTATCACTTCGTTCGAGCTGAAGCCTGTCTCTCCCACAGAACTATGACTCTTTTCTTAACTGTTTGTATATTTTCTTGCACCAAATATATAGTACTAGCGGTCGCCCGCGACTTCGTCCGCGTGGAAAAGTAACTGTTTACCCCCCTTTCAACCCCCTTTTCGCAATAAAAAGTAACCTATGTTCTTTCTCAGGGTCTAGATCATCTGTATACCAAATTTCATTTAAATCCTTTCAGTAGTTTTGGCGTGAAAGAGTAACAGACAGACAGACAGACAGAGTTACTTTCGCATTTATAATATTAATATGGAATATGGATACAAGTTATTTAGCATTGTAACTAACATATTCATTTATAAATTTATCCGTATTTTCCTTTTATCATTACAGAAATACGAACCAATGAAGACAGAAGACCTCCCAAACATGGAAAACTCCAAATTCTCCCCGAAAGTGATAAGAAACGTGGCTCAAAACATACTGTCCTTCTTAAAGTCCAACGCTACGAAGGCCGGCCATACATATTGGCTGTTTAAAGGACCACACGATGACGTAGTGAAGCTATATGACCTGACTTCGTTATGCCCTGATAGTTTGGATAACCCTTTCACGACTCCAGTCGCTATGCTACTGTACCGGGTAGCTAGAGGGATGAGACTTACACAAAGGTTAGTCGATAGTTAACTCTATTTCTTGATAAAATAAGGTTCACTTTGCAACTGGCGACTTGCATACTGATTTGCGTTTGATAGTCGCCTCTATTGCGTATGGAATAAGGTTCATAACTTCATAGATCCATTTACCACGCCCGTACTGTATGTTTCATCATGTATCAAGAGGGATGATACTTACACAGAGATGGATGGATACTCAACTCTATAGCATTTATCATAAGGTTCACAACTTTACCAAGTTAAGGTCATGAGAGCCGGCCATGCATATTGGCTGTTTAAAGGCCCACACGATGACGTAGTGAAGCTATGATCTGACTTCGCTGTGCCCTGATAGTTTGGATAACCCCTTCACGACTCCAGTTGCTATGCTACTGTACCGGGTAGCTAGGGGGATGAGGCTTACACAAAGGTTAGTCGATTGTCAACTCTATTTTGTTTCAAAATAACGTTCACTTTACAACTGGCGACTGTAGACTGATTTGCATTTGATAGTCGCCTCTATTGCATATGGAATTAGGTTCATAACTTCATAGATCCATTTACCACACCCGTACTGTATGTTTCATCATGTATCAAGAGGGATGATACTTACACAGAGATCGATGGATACTCAACTCTATAGCATTTTGCATAAGGTTCACAACTTTAACACGTTCATCACATGAAAGCCGGCCATACATATTGGCTGTTTAAAGGCCCACACGATGACGTAGTGAAGCTATATGACCTGACTTCGTTATGCCCTGATAGTTTGGATAACCCCTTCACGACTCCAGTTGCTATGCTACTGTACCGGGTAGCTAGAGGGATGAGACTTACACAAAGGTTAGTCGATAGTCAACTCTATTTCTTGGTAAAATAAGATTCACATTGCAACTGACGATTTGTATACTTTGATAGTTGCCTTTATTGCATATGGAATTAGGTTCATAACTTCGTAGATCCATTTACCACACACGTACTATTGTATGTTTCATCATGTATCAAGAGGGATGATACTTACACAGAGATCGGTGGATACTCAACTTTATGTCATTTTGCATAAAGTTCACAACTTTTTAGATAGATAGATAACGTTAAGCACTTCCATTCCTTCAAGTAAGTTTGCGCCCGCGTCTGCGCTAGTATAAAAGCATGACGTGCGGGCCGGCGAATCAGTTCCGATTTGGAAAGCGAAATGAATTATTCTCCTGCGAACTAGGAGTGATCGAGTGAATCACCTGCGAAGAATTTCGAAAGTTTTTAGTCTAATTAAATGTTTTAATTGTGTTTTTGTTATTCGTCGAATTAATTTATTGTCTTTATGTGACTTTGGCGTTTTCTTGATGTTTACGTACAGTCAGCCACACATCAGGTTACCACAACCTGTCAAATTTCCTCAATTGATATTCAACCTAAAGTGTATGACAGTAAGATGAGAGTTGATTGAAGAAATTTGACATATTTGTATACCTTGATGTGTGGCTGTACGTACCCCGTACCCGCAACATTAAGTGATATTCTCGTTGCACAGCCGACACACGTCTACACACGTGCTCCAGCTGCTGGAGCACGTGGTGTCGTTGCTGGCGGAGTCGCGGTACCCGCACATACTGGCGTCCTCGCACTACATGCTGGCCGACATCTACGTGCCCGCCACCACCGACCCGGCGAGGCCTAGCTTCACACGTGAGTTAATAAATCCTACTACTATTATAAAGGCGATAGTTTGTTTGGATGTATGGATGTTTGTTACTCTTTCACGTAAAAACTACTGAATGGATTTGAATGAAACTTTACCACAATATAGCTTATACATCAGAATAACACATAGGCTACAATTTATAAAAATATATTGTGTGGATTGTCCAAAATATGACGGTAAGTGTCAATAATTAACTCCACGCGTACAAAGTCGCGGGCGGCCGCTAAATAAATAAACACAAACACCACACACACACACCGGAACCACACACACACACACACACACACACACAGAAAACCGGCGTAAAGCAGCCCCTGTGCTGTGTTTCGCCGAGTGAGTGATGGTAGCGGAGGCCCACCCGGGGGGGAGGGGATAAAAGGCTGGCAGCGCACTTGTAACTCCACTGGTGTTGCAAGTGTCCATGGGCGGCGGCAATTGCTTACCATCAGGAGATCCGCCTGCTCGTCAGATCACATAAAAAAAACAAAAAAAAATAATAATATCACACAATATCTCTTATATTGACCTGACTCCGTACTAAGTAGCTTAGCACTTATGTTACAGACAGATATTGTATCAGACAACAGAGGAAACACAAATATCCATACTAATATTATAAATGAGAAAGTGTGTCTGTCTATCTTTCTGACTGTCTGTCTGTGTGTTTGTCTTTCTTTCACGGCAAAACGGAGCGACGAATTGACGTGAAATTTTTAGTGGAAATAGTTGGAGGGATGAAGAGTAACATAGGCTACTTTTTGTCCCTATCTAAACCCCCCATTTTAGGGAAATGAGGGCCGCGACCGAGTCCGCGAGCAAAAGCTAGTAAATAATAAAATCTGACAACAGAGGAAACACAAATATAATACTTAAATACATATATTACACCTAGACACTAAACAAACACAAGTTCATCACACGAATGTTTGGCCCCCTTGGAGATCGAACCCACGACCTTTGGCGTATGAGGTAGGGTCACTACCAAATGCGCCATCCACTCAGTCAATATGTAATATGCCCTGCCCTGGCGATTGTCGCAGTGCACAATGAATTATAAACCTTGTCTATTACAAATACGCTCAGTTTTCACTTGAATAGATAAATCATTCTCGTAACGATATGGTAAATTTTCAGAGGAAAGCTCCGACTCAGACGGCGAAGAAGACGATTTTCCCAAGTACCCACAAGACTCAACGTTCGAAAGAGAAGATACGGTGTTCGAGGGAGATGACAAAACCAAAGACAGCGACAGGAAAGAAAAGGACGGTGCTACTGAGAATGGAGTGGACACAAATGTTAAGAAAAATAAGAGAGGGACGTCTGAGGAAAAAGAGGGAGATGAGAATAAGAAAGGAGAGAGTGAGGGAGAGGCCAATTCTCTTGCGCTGCAGATTAGAGGTCTCGCTCTGAGGGACATTGGCGATCGTGTGAGAGGAAATACAGGGGTAAGTAGGAATTTAGAAAAATGGAATTTTGAAATGTGACGTCCAATGAAGATATTGGTTGTTTTTTACTTTGATAGCGCCTAAAGTTGACGCGTAAATCTACAGCGGAACAACTACATACAGAAATTGTTTTTTTTTTTTTTTGTTGGGCACACTTCAAAGTTTGCCCAGCAAAGCGAGTTTCCATAGTGATTATCTACTTGCTCAGTGCGATTTTTGTTCGTATCATTAGTACCGTAATAACCAACCAAATTCAGTCGTAGTAAGAGATAACAGGCGACCGTACTGAAGATTCACATCGACCCGTCATTTTGTAGTTAGTTTTCATTTGGCCGGGTTATATAGATATCTGTCCCTTACGGTGATACGCGCTTGGCCAGTCCATATGATGCTTGCTCCTATAACCAAAACTGGAATTCAAGACCAAAAAATCTACTACAATGTTGCTACTGCAATAAAATGATCGTACCATAATAGTATACCCCATTTTTCTAAAAACACTCGTTGATGTAATTTATTTATTGGTAATTGTGATTCTATAATTTTAAAAAATAATATTATTAACTTTTTTTCATTTAAATACAAGACACTTTAATAAAATCTTAACCATCCATAATTTTAGTTTTTAAAGATGGTATTGCGCTTGTAACACTGGTGTTAATAACATTTGGTATCAACCCACAACATTTTAACAATGTAAGGAAACTTGACAGTTTAGTCTGCATAATAAGAAAAATAATGCCAAAAAGGTTGGCGAAACCTGAAAACGTCACTTGAAAATGACATAAGTGACATTAACAGATTTGACAGTGACGTATCTGTCGTAGATTTTTTTGTCTTGAATTCCAGTTTGGAGTATAGGGTGATGTCGTGTTCTGTTCTAGGAGCACAAGCGCAAAGCCAGCGCCATGGGTCTGAGCGCGTCGCCGCCGGAGCGCTGCGGCCGCGCGCTCAAACACGCGCTCAAGGGGCTGCTGGCGCTGCACAACGTCACCATCGACAAGTGCAAGGTACGCTCACACACAGTGCACTCACATTAGACTTGGGATTAAATGTTATTTTTGTTTAACATGTGAATAGTTAATGCTAATTAAAAATAACCGGCTATCTTAACTGTTATTTGTTATAACTTTAGGATGCAGTGCTCCCGCCAAGTAAAGCAAAAAAAAAAAAAAAAAGTGACAAAATTAAGAAACTTTGACCCGTTACCGTTTGCCGAATGCCAACCTTCCTTCCTTTTCCTATCTTCCTGTATCACCCCCCCCCTCACCCCCCCCATCACCCCCCCTCACCCCCCCCCCCCACACCCCCTCCTCACCTTCCCCCCCTCACTCCCCCCCTCCCCCTCGCACCCACCACTAATAATTATTTTCACAGACTCCTAAGTTCAATTAGGTACTTTTCAAGTAAAATTCAAAACAAAACAAATATTACGAAACAACAGTTTTTAAAAATCTTACGAAACCACATATTCATCAGAATCTCACGAAACAACATAAATTCTGTTACTGAAATAAAATACCGACGCCATGAAAGCAAATTCGGATTCAATAATTTTAACAAAACGTAATTTTAACAAAACGTAATTTTAACAAACTACACGAAATCAGTTAATTTCACAAAACGTATTTTTTTCGCATAAACAATAAAAATACCAACTCAACGAATTAAGTTAATTTCACCCAAAGGTTATTTTTAGCTCATTCAATAAAAATACCAAATCACTAAATTTAACACACCACTAGACGAATTAACATTAACTTATTTTCAGTTAATTTTTCTCTCGGACAATAATGAACCGTATTTTGTTACTAATAGACGTCATTTTCTCTCACTCCGTAAACACAGTTTTTAACAGTTTTAACACTACCATTACCATACCATTGGTGCCATCTATCTGAGTTTCGTCGCATCGTCGCATTCTCGGCGCCATATTAGCAAAAAATAAATACGCGCTTATTGGTACATGATTCCGCACGAATCCACTAGGTGATGCTGTAGTGCAAGAAGCTACATAAAGAATTACGAAAAGTGAAATTTAGCTTTTTACGGGAATTTTTCTTAACATTGTTAATGGGTATTTTTTTTTATCGTGTTAATTTAATGGTTATAACTATTAACGCCCACTACTAACTCACATACACACACACACACACACACACACCACACACCACACAAACACAGACACACACAGCCAAAAACACACACCCGACACACATCCACAAACACATAACATACTCACAACACACACAGTGCATACACATATGCACAAACACATAACATACTCACAGCACACACAGTGCACACACATACGCACAAACACAGTGCACACACTCCCACACACACACACAGTGCACAGTAGACACACACACACACCATTACTATATTTTTTATCACGCAGTCGGTTTTTTATACGCGAAAAATCGGCTTCTTGCACATTGGCTGCAATAACATTAAATGAAAATGTGACCAATAAAAACGCTGAATTTCTACCAATATTTAATAAACTATTCCTACAAAACAGGAAGAAGAACGCGAGCGTCTGAAACAGCAAATAATAATCGAGGAGCAACACCCCAAAATGGCGAACCCCTCCGAACCAATCAAAATGGACTACGAGCCAATAGGAAAGAAGCAAGACCCCAAGGAACACGCCTCCAGAAGCCGAAGGCGGAAACGAGAGAGAAAGATATCTGACAAGACAGACAAGACTGGCAATTGTTTGATTGAATCCAAATCTGATGTGGATAAAAACGCCATTTTGATTCGAAAGGAAAAGAAAATGTTCCCAACGTGGAACGAACCAAATAGAGATGATAATTTCGCGTGGAAATTACATTTGAAAACTCTTCTATACGAGAAGATATGTCTTGCATATGCGACTTTAGCGGAGTACAGTTATGCGAACGAACAGTATGGCTTCTCTTTGAAATACATTGACATGGCTAGTAAATGCCAAAGGTTGTTAAGTAATATGATAATAAAGAGTAGAATGGTCGATGCGAGTTGTCTGATAGGGCGGGTTGGTGACAATTATTTCCAGCTAAGCAAGTACTGGAGCAAGTTGGATGTTTTTAAGAAGCAGTTTGAAACGGATCACGATATCGATGCCAAGTTGAGGGTGGAGATTGAGAATGATATGACGGAGGAGGTAGATGGCGATGTGGAGGACGAGTTTGGGCTTGGTGAGTTTTTTTTATTTACAAGTTAATGTCCCGTAGGCAGGGCCGTCTTAAACGAGGCCGGGGCCCTTGGGCACTCAAAAATTGTAGGCCCTTTTGGAAAGTGAAAAATGCGAATTGTACTAACTTAATCAGTAAATTAGGTAGAATGCGTTCGGAAGTATTATTAATTTGGACAGTAGGAATAGCCGCTACCAACGATATAATGGCGTAGTAGGTATATTTGATTTGCGAAAAAAGTAGTGTTCGAAAAAGATTTTTTGAGAATAAATGTGTGAGAGAAATTGTAGGTTTCTTCGGGGCCCCCTAGATAATGGGGGCCCTAGACACGGGCCCCGTGTGCCCTTATGGCAAAGACGGTACTGCCCGTAGGTCCGCTCGCGTTTGTTACGTAGGAGAACGGATAGACAGACATACAGTTACTTTCGCATTTATAATATTAGTATGGAAGTATGGATAATTTATTTTGAGATAATCATAAAGCTTTTTTTCAATGATAAATGTCCATAGACACCTGCATATCTAGTAGAGTCACAAATGAGCTGTCAATCTTTAACTCTCTTTCTTTCCTATTGGGGGGAACTCTCCACACCTTACTCACTTGACAGCGCAGGCACTGCTTCACGCCAATCTTCCGTGAGACCGTCGTATTACTTCGATCGAGCTGGCCCATTCATGCCGAAGCGTGGCTCACCCACGGTTACCTACCTCGGTTACTTTTGACTCCAGTGGTATTTATGGACGGCGATAATCGCTTACCATCAGGTGATCATCTGCTCGTCTGCTTTCTACCGCATAAAAGAAGTTAAATTTACTTCGTATTCTCAGACATAACGTGGCCGTCAACGGAGACCGAAGCGATGCTGTCCTCCTGCGAGCACTACCGCCGCGGGCTGGAGGTGGCCGGGGACAAGCGAGGCGAGCTGGTCCGGCGCCTGGCCTCCGTCAACAACGAGCTGGCTGTGAGGCACATGAACGCTGCTCAACGTGAGTATACATCATCATCATCATCATTTCAGCCAATAGACGTCCGCTGCTGGACATAGGCCTCCCCCAAAGTTCTCCAAATCGGTCCTGTGCCACCCGCATCCAAGGGACTCCCGCGACCTTCACCAGATCGTCGGTCCACCTGGTGGGAGGCCTGCCACGGCTGCGGCCTCCTGCACGCGGCCTCCACTCAAGGACTTTTCCACCCCAACGGCCGTCTGTTCTCCTCGCAATGTGCTTTGCCATGCAATTCTTTGGGCTAATTAGCTAGCTAGTATAGAGTAGCTTACATCTCCTGCGAGGACTACCGGAGCGAGCTGGTCTCATAAATTAGGGAGCATATTATGTCATGTCAAATGACCGGGTGTGCTATCTAGTGAGTAACTTGAAAGTTCGTAAATACTTACTAGAAAACTCCAAATCAAGGTTCAATCAAGATTCGAATCAATAAAAACGAATCGAATCGATGAAAATGATTCGAATCAGACGTTGATTCGAATAAACATAAAATTTGATTCGTATCGAACTCTAACTGTAATGACTCGAATCATTCGAATCAAATGTGATTCGAGTCCCATCACTAGTCTGTGGCATGAAACAATAGTGATGACTTCGAGTGCGCAGAAACCTATTTTAGTAGAAAGTCTTCTATTTTACCAGTGCGCAAACTGACGGTCATCGCTAGCGAAGCGCATTTAAAATATGTTATAATACTTAGAAATCGATTCGGTCCCTACTGAAAATCAGCTTCTAAAGGCCGGCAGCGCACCTGTGAAGCCCCTTGGTGGTGCAGGTGTTCATGGGCGACGGTAATCGCTTAACATCAGGTGATACGTCTGCTCGTTTGTCCCCTATTCTATAAAAAAAAAATCAGCGCTATGGCTCAGGCCATAGCTTAATGCTGAGTAGAGTCCGATTCGACATTTAGCTCATTTGTTTTACATAGTGAATTTGTTTCTCTTGTAATATGTATTTGTTAAGTGTCGAATAAATTATTTTCATTTTCATTTCATGTTCCATTCCTTCATACCACCAGCTATACGCTTCGTATGTTTTACAGAAATCTACGTCCAATACGCGGAAGAATCGGACCCAAAGTCAGCCAAAGCCTTGTCCCTGCTGCAGCAGTTCACGTGGCTGTCTCGTCAGTCGGAGGCGTGCCTGGACGCGGCCACGGCGCTGTTCGCGCGCGCGCGCGACGCGCCCAACCTGGCGCTGCTGCACTGCAACCGCGCGCGGTACTTGCGGTTCAAGGCGCACACCCTGCACAAGGATAGCAGGTGAGTTGGGTGATGCGCTGGTGACACGGGTCCCTCCACCAGCCGTGGTCCTTCTACCGTCCAGGGAGACGCTCACCAGGCCAAGTCGCTGCTGAAGCAGTTCTCGTCTCACACTGTACATGCGGATAACAGGTGAGTGTTAAAAAATGGCTGACATACAGACGAGGACGGACAGAAGGACGAACAGACAGACTTGACGAATCTATAAAAATCATCAAAATAAGGATTCCGTTTTTTGTCATTTGGCTACGGAACCCTAAAAGTCATTGAAATAAGGGTTCCGTGTTATGCCATTTGGCTACGGAACCCTAAAAATCATCAAAATGAGGGTTCCTTTTGGTTACGGAACCCAATAAGTCACTAAAATAAGGGTTCCGTTTTATGCCATTTGGCTACGGAACTCTAAAAACATCAAAATAAGGGTTCCTTTTAGCTACGGAACCCTATAAGTCACTTAAATAAGGGTTCTGTTTTATGCCATTTGGCTACGGAACTCTAAAAACATCAAAATGAGGGTTCCGTTTGGCTACGGAACCCTATAAGTTACTAAAATAAGGGTTCCGTTTTTTTGCCATTTGGCTACGGAACCCTAAAAATCACTAAAATAAGGGTTCCGTTATTTGCCATTTGGCTACGGAACCCTAAAAATCATCAAAATTAGGGTTCCTTTTGGCTACGGAACCCTATAAGTCACTAAAATAAGGGTTCCGTTTTCTGCCATTTGGCTACGGAGCCCTAAAATCATCAAAATGAGGGTCCCGTCTGGCTATGGAACCCTAAAAATCATCAAAATCGATTCATAAATGTTGTAGTAATCGGCGAACAAACATAAAAAAACATATGCAGTTGACTTGAGAACACTTCTTTTTTGAAGTCGGTTAATAAGGTTAAGGGATGTTGTATATAACACGCTGAGGGATCGCACCCTCAGTCTGTCTCGGCCTCGTCCCTGCTGCAGCAGTTCACGTCGCTGTCTCATCAGTCGGAGGCGTGCCTGGACGCGGCCACGGCGCTGTTCGCGCGCGCGCGCGACGCGCCCAACCTGGCGCTGCTGCACTGCAACCGCGCGCGGTACTTGCGGTTCAAGGCGCACACCCTGCACAAGGATAGCAGGTGAGTTGGGTGATGCGCTGGTGACACGGGTCCCTCCACCAGCCGTGGTCCTTCTACCGTCTCGGGAGACGCTCACCAGGCCAAGTCGCTGCTGAAGCAGTTCTCGTCTCACACTGTACATGCGGATAACAGGTGAGTGTTAAAAAATGACTGACATACGGACGCGGACGAACAGACGGACGAACAGACAGACTTGACGAATCTATAAAAATCATCAAAATAAGGGTTCCGTTTTTTGCCACTTGGCTACGGAACCCTAAAAGTCACTGAAATAAGGGTTCCAATTTTGCCATTTGGCTACGGAACCCTAAAAAATCTAAAAATCATCAAAATAAGGGTTCCGTTTCTTGCCATTTGGCTACGGAACCCTAAAAGTCACTAAAATAAGGTTCCGTTTTTGCTATTTGGCTACGGAACCCTAAAATCATCAAAATGAGGGTTCCGTTTGGCTACGGAACCCTATAAGTCACTTAAATAAGGGTTCCGTTTTGTGCCATTTGGCTACGGAACTCTAAAAACATCAAAATGAGGGTTCCGTTTGGCTACGGAACCCTATAAGTCACTAAAATAAGGGTTCCGTTTCTTGCCATTTGGCTACGGAACCCAAAAACATCAAAATTAGGGTTCCTTTAGCTACGGAACCCTATAAGTAATTTAAATAAGGGTTCCGTTTAGCTACGGAACCCTATAAGTCACTAAAATAAGGGTATAAGTCACTAAAATAAGGGTTCCGTTTTCTGTCATTTAGCTACAGAACCCTAAAAATCATCAAAATAATGGTTCCGTTTGGCTACGGAACCCTAAAAATCATCAAAATCGGTTCATAAATGGCGAAGTAATCGGCGAAGAAACATAAATTGAGAACACTCCTTTTTGAAGTCGGTTAATAAAGTTAAGGGAAGTTGTATATAACACGCTGAGGGATCGCACCCTCAGTCTGCCTTGGCCTCGCCCCTGCTGAAGCAGTTCACGTCGCTGTCTCGTCAGTCGGAGGCGTGCCTGGACGCGGCCACGGCGCTGTTCGCGCGCGCGCGCGACGCGCCCAACCTGGCGCTGCTGCACTGCAACCGCGCGCGGTACTTGCGGTTCAAGGCGCACACCGTGCACAAGGATAGCAGGTGAGTTGGGTGATACGCTGAGGAATCAGACTTGAAGTCGGACAAGACTGAGTCGCTGCTGAAGCTGTTCTCGTCTCACACATGCGGATAACAAGTGAGTCGTTAAAAAACCTTACGGACGGACAGACAGACTTGACGAATCTATAAGAATTCCGTTTTTTTGCCATTTGGCTACGGAACCCTAAAAGTCACTAAAATAAGGTTCCGTTTTTGCCATTTGGCTACGGAACTCTAAAAACATCAAAATGAGGGTTCCGTTTGGCTACGGAACCCTAAAAGTCACTGAAATAAGGGTTCCGTTTTTTGCCACTTGGCTACGGAACCCTAAAAAATCTAAAAATCATCAAAATAAGGGTTCCGTTTTTTGCCATTTGGCTACGAAACCCTAAAAATCATCAAAATAAAGATTCCGTTTTTTGCCATTTGGCTACGGAGCCTTAATAATCATTAAAATAAGGGTTCCGTTTTCTGTCATTTGGCTACGGACCCCTAAAAAACATCAAAATCGGTTCATAAATGGCGAAGTAATCGGCGAAAAAACATAAAAAACACATGCATGCGGTTGACTTGAGAACACTCCTTTTTTGAAGTCGGTTAATAAAGTTAAGAGAAGTTGTATATAACACGCTGAGGGATCGCACCCTCAGTCTGTCTCGGCCTCGTCCCTGCTGCAGCAGTTCACGTCGCTGTCTCATCAGTCGGAGGCGTGCCTGGACGCGGCCACGGCGCTGTTCGCGCGCGCGCGCGACGCGCCCAACCTGGCGCTGCTGCACTGCAACCGCGCGCGGTACTTGCGGTTCAAGGCGCACACCCTGCACAAGGATAGCAGGTGAGTTGGGTGATACGCTGAGGAATCAGACTTGAAGTCGGACCAGGCCAAGTCGCTGCTGAAGCAATTCTCCACTGTACATGCGGATAACAGGTGAGTGTTAAAAAATGGCTGACATACGGATGCGAACGGACAGACGGACGAACAGACAGACTTGACGAATCTATAAAAATCATCAAAATAAGGGTTCCGTTTTTTGCCACTTGGCTACGGAACCCTAAAAGTCACTGAAATAAGGGTTCCAATTTTGCCATTTGGCTACGGAACCCTAAAAAATCTAAAAATCATCAAAATAAGGGTTCCGTTTTTTGCCATTTGGCTACGAAACCCTAAAAATCATCAAAATAAGGGTTCCGCTTTTTGCCATTTGGCTACGGAAGCCTAAAAATCATCAAAAGAAGGGTTCCGCTTTTTGCCATTAGGCTACGGAACCCTAAAAAACATCAAAATCGATTCATAAATGTTGTAGTAATCGGCGAAAAAACTTATGCGGTTGACTTGAGAACACTCCATTTTTGAAGTCGGTTAATAAAGTAAAGGGAAGTGTATATAACACGCTGAGGGATCGCACCCTCAGTCTGTCTCGGCCTCGTCCCTGCTGCAGCAGTTCACGTCGCTGTCTCATCAGTCGGAGGCGTGCCTGGACGCGGCCACGGCGCTGTTCGCGCGCGCGCGCGACGCGCCCAACCTGGCGCTGCTGCACTGCAACCGCGCGCGGTACTTGCGGTTCAAGGCGCACACCCTGCACAAGGATAGCAGGTGAGTTGGGTGATACGCTGAGGAATCAGACTTGAAGTCGGACCAGGCCAAGTCGCTGCTGAAGCAATTCTCCACTGTACATGCGGATAACAGGTGAGTGTTAAAAAATGGCTGACATACGGATGCGAACGGACAGACGGACGAACAGACAGACTTGACGAATCTATAAAAATCATCAAAATAAGGGTGCCGCTTTTTGCCATTTGGCTACGGAACCCTAAAAGTCACTGAAATAAGGGTTCCGTTTTTGCCATTTGACTACGGAACCCTAAAAGTCATTAAAATAAGGGTTCCGTTTTTTGCCATTTGGCTACGGAACTCTAAAAACATCAAAATGAGAGTCCGTTTGGCTACGGAACCCTATAAGTCACTTAAATAAGGGTTCCGTTTTATGCCATTTGGCTACGGAACTCTAAAAACATCAAAATGAGGGTTCCGTTTGACTACGGAACCCTGTAAGTCACTAAAATAAGGGTTTCGTTTTTGCAATTTGGTTACGGAGCCCTAAAAATCATCAAAATAAGGGTTCCGTTTTCTGTCATTTAGCTACAGAACCCTAAAAATCATCAAAATAATGGTTCCGTTTGGCTACGGAACCCTAAAAATCATCAAAATCGGTTCATAAATGGCGAAGTAATCGGCGAAGAAACATAAATTGAGAACACTCCTTTTTGAAGTCGGTTAATAAAGTTAAGGGAAGTTGTATATAACACGCTGAGGGATCGCACCCTCAGTCTGCCTTGGCCTCGCCCCTGCTGAAGCAGTTCACGTCGCTGTCTCGTCAGTCGGAGGCGTGCCTGGACGCGGCCACGGCGCTGTTCGCGCGCGCGCGCGACGCGCCCAACCTGGCGCTGCTGCACTGCAACCGCGCGCGGTACTTGCGGTTCAAGGCGCACACCCTGCACAAGGATAGCAGGTGAGTTGGGTGATGCGCTGGTGACACAGGTCCCTCCACCAGCCGTGGTCCTTCTACCGTCTCGGGAGACGCTCACCAGGTACTTGCTAAGGGCTCTTTCCCCGGTGCGTTTCTTCACTTCCTATGACGCGCCCAACCTGGCGCTGCTGCACTGCAAAACTTGAGTCTCTGCTGAAGCTATTCTCGTCTCACCCATGCGGATAACAGATGAGTCGTTAAAAAACCATACAGACGGACAGACAGACTTGACGAATCTATAAGAATTCCGTTTTTTGCCATTTGGCTACGGAACCCTATAAGTCACTAAAATAAGGGTTCCGTTTTATGCCATTTGGCTACGGAACCCTAAAAACGTCAAAATGAGGGTTCCGTTTGGCTACGGAACCCTATAAGTCACTAAAATAAGGGTTCCGTTTTATGCCATTTGGCTACGGAACCCTAAAAGTCACTAAAATAAGGGTTCCGTTTTTTGCCATTTGGCTACGGAACCCTAAAAGTCACTAAAATAAGGGTTCCGTTTTTTTGCCATTTGGCTACGGAACCCTAAAATCATCAAAATGAGGGTTCCGTTTGGCTACGAAACCGTATAAGTCACTAAAATAAGGGTTCCGTTTTTTTGCCATTTGGCTACGGAACCCTAAAATCATCAAAATGAGGGTTCCGTTTGGCTACGAAACCGTATAAGTCACTAAAATAAGGGTTCCGTTTTTTTTGCCATTTGGCTACGGAACCCTAAAATCATCAAAATGAGGGTTCCGTTTGGCTACGAAACCGTATAAGTCACTAAAATAAGGGTTCCGTTTTTTTGCCATTTGGCTACGGAACCCTAAAATCATCAAAATGAGGGTTCCGTTTGGCTACGAAACCGTATAAGTCACTAAAATAAGGGTTCTGTTTTGTGCCATTTGGCTACGGAGCCCTAAATCATCAAAATTAGGGTTCCGTTTTATGCCATTTGGCTACGGAAGCCTAAAAATCATCAATATATGAGTTCCGTTTTCTGCCATTTAGCTACGAAACCCTCAATGTCACTTCTCCCCTAATGGAGCGTGAAACACCACAGCACAAGCGACTCGCGCTCGGGCAGTTCCACATCAATCAAGTTCCTTCCCAATGTTAAGCGTAAGTTAAGCCTTTTGTCGCGGTGCGCATGTTAGGCCTACTGAACAACATTGAATTTTGTTCTACGACTTTGGAAAATTCGTCGAAAATCTGTTCGATTCTCGGCCAAGTAAATTTAGGAAATTTCTGTGTTCTGGATTGACGCCCCCAGTCAATTATAGTCATCTGGTACTCATAGTAAGTAGTAGTAAGGTTAGCAGCGCACTTGTGACTCCACTGGTGTTGTATGTGTCCATGGGCGGCGGCAATTGCTTACCATCAGGTGATCCGCCTGCTCGTCTGCTACCTATCACATAAAAAAAAAAAAAAGTACAAGTTTAAGACCTGGCTAGCATTTCTCAAATTAGTGTTTTTTTTACTGGTTTCGACATTGAAGTCAAATGTTTGGACGAATGTATGAAATCTCTGAATTCGATTTCAATGTTGAGTGCATAAGAATTGGTCTCCAAGGGGCCAATTCTCATTGTCTGGCGCGTATTTAGTAAAAAAACTTCGTCCCTTATTTCCAGTTCCGAGAAGCGCAGCCTATACAGCCAAGCCGAGGAACTGTACACATCGGCCTTGAAGATGCTGGGCCCCCGCGAGAGCTGCGGAGCCGCCTCCGTGTGGGAGCTGTCGCGTGGGAGCTGAGCTGCCACCTCTACACCAGGCCGCTCTCATGCAGACTCGCCGGGGCAGCGGGGAGAGTCAACCAGGAAACAGTCCGCTAGATGACGCATGAGTCCACCTGCACACATCCCTCCGTGTGGGAGCTGAGCTGCCACCTCTACACCAGGGCCGCTCTCATGCAGGACTCGCCGGGGGCATGCGGTGAGAGTCAACAGGAAACAGTCCGCTAGATGACGCATGAGTCACTGCACACATCCCTCCGTGTGGGAGCTGAGCTGCCACCTCTACACCAGGGCCGCTCTCATGCAGGACTCGCCGGGGCATGCGGTGAGAGTCAACAGGAAACAGTCCGCTAGATGACGCATGAGTCACTGCACACATCCCTCCGTGTGGGAGCTGAGCTGCCACCTCTACACCAGGGCCGCTCTCATGCAGGACTCGCCGGGGCATGCGGTGAGAGTCAACATGAAACAGTCCGCTAGATGACGCATGAGTCCACTGCACACATCCCTCCGTGTGGGAGCTGAGCTGCCACCTCTACACCAGGGCCGCTCTCATGCAGGACTCGGCCGGGGCATGCGGTGAGAGTCAACAGGAAACAGTCCGCTAGATGACGCATGAGTCACTGCACACATCCCTCCGTGTGGGAGCTGAGCTGCCACCTCTACACCAGGGCCGCTCTCATGCAGGACTCGCCGGGGCATGCGGTGAGAGTCAACATGAAACAGTCCGCTAGATGACGCATGAGTCACTGCACACATCCCTCCGTGTGGAGCTGAGCTGCCACTCTACACCAGGGCCGCTCTCATGCAGGACTCGCCGGGGCATGCGGTGAGAGTCAACATGAAACAGTCCGCTAGATGGCGCATGAGTCACTGCAACATCCCTCCGTGTGGGAGCTGGTCACGTGGGAGCTGAGCTGCCACCTCTACACCAGGGCTGCCCTCATGCAGGACTCGCGGGGCATGCGGTGAGAGTCAACATGAAACAATTCGCTAGATGACGCACTAAAAGACTCAGATTTTTATTATACGAATTGCGAACTAAACTGACCACGGCGGCGGCGTGGGTTAAAAAAAAAATCGCGGCGGCGGCGCGCCGGCGTGGATACATTTTTTTTCAAGGGTGAGGGAAGGGTGGGGGGCGGTGTTGTGGGGGGGGGGGGCGGTGTTGTGGGGGGGGGTCTGTTTACATGATTCTTTAAGATTAAAGAAAACAAAATTGCACATTTTCTTTACCATTTTTAAAATAAAATTTAATTGTGGGAGAGCTATGCTTCGGCATGAATGGGCCGGCTCGACCGGATTGATACCACTGCCTCACAGAAAACCGGCGTGAAGCAGCCCCTGTGCTGTGTTTCGGCGAGTGTGTGAGGGTATCGGAGGCCTACTACACGAGAGAGGGGGGATAGAATAAAAAGATGGCAGCGCACTTCTAACTCCACTGATGTTGCAAGTGTCCATGGGCGGTGGCAATTGCTTACCATCAGGTGCCGCCTGCAGATGCAACAATTTCAAAAGTCATAGATCTAGTGCCTCAGTATAATTTAGCAAAGCCTGACAGGAGGCCAATTCTCGGTTTTCGCCTTCTATGTCGAGTCGACTTCATGGAACGCATAGACCAATAGGACAGCAGGATAAGAAATATCGACTGTAATATGTGTCTCCTATTAGTTGTGCGTTTCATGAAGTCGACTCGACATAGAAGGCGAAAACCGAGAACTGGCCTCCAGTGGGCAGATACGAGTGTGCACACAATGTGCACAGGTGTAACAAAATATTGTCCAGAATGATCGGTAGAACATGTGGTTAAAGGGATGTAAATGTGCATAGATACATCCTGTAGTGGATACCGGTGGATGATGATGGCTTTGGTGATCTGCCTGATCACCAATGTAAAAGATGTTGTAACGTGTGAATTTATTATGGTTGAGTGAAATGATGGCTGACACATACGTCATACTTGTGTACAGGTGCCGCCTCTGGGGACTGGTCTGCTCCGGTTTACCTCATTCTTAGCTTTTTAACAATTTTCTTCATCCTGAGTATTGGACTGTTGGAAAACATTGTAATAAACATTTTGGCGATTAAAAAGAGTAACTGGCGAGTTTCTTGCCGGATCTTCTCGTCAGAATCAACTTTCCGATACCGGTGGTAGAATCGCATTATGTCTATTTATTTTTTAGTATATCTTAATATGTATCAAGATATATATTTAATTTCATTTAAATTATATACATTATCTTTAAATAGGTAGTTTTAAATATTTTATTTATGTATGACGATTTGTAAGTGCTGTGTACAAGCCTATGCAAATAAAGAATATTTTGACTTGACTTGACTTGACTATTTGTGTATGATCGGTCGCAGGAGGCGAGCGAGGTGGGCGAAGCCCTGAAGCAGGCGCTGAAGCACTGCCCGCTGGGCGCCGGCGCGCGCCAGTACCTCTACCAGTTCCGCGCCGCCATGCTCCACCACCGCCTCGCCTCGCTCTACCACTCGCAGTACAGGTACTGTAACGATGGTAAACCTCTTTTAGTACTGGCCGCCGTTTATGGCCGAGTTTGTAATGGGAATCTGTCATACTTTGAAAAATAAACAAACACGCTCGCTGGAGCGCATTCTATCGCGAGAAGTACGACTAAGCGGGCCAAGAGGGCCCAGACCTCACATCAATACAATCGAGTAAGAGGGAGTACCCTCCCGGAGTGTTAGAGATATTCCCAGAGTGTTTTAGTTAGAAAACATTAACCCGTTAATTTCAGAGCCAATACATAGTATACGAAAATCCGCCTTTTATTGCTGCCCCAGAGGCACATCACAGTACACACACACACACCTGCTGCACCACCGCCTCGCCTCGCTCTACCACTCGCAGTACAGGTACACACACACACACACCTGCTGCACCACCGCCTCGCCTCGCTCTACCACTCGCAGTACAGGTACACACACACACACCTGCTGCACCACCGCCTCGCCTCGCTCTACCACTCGCAGTACAGGTACACACACCACACCTGCTGCACCACCGCCTCGCCTCGCTCTACCACTCGCAGTACAGGTACACACACACACACCTGCTGCACCACGCCTCGCCTCGCTCTACACTCGCAGTACAGGTACACACACACACACCTGCTGCACCACCGCCTCGCCTCGCTCTACCACTCGCAGTACAGGTACACACACACACACCTGCTGCACCACCGCTCGCCTCGCTCTACCACTCGCAGTACAGGTACACACACACACACCTGCTGCACCACCGCCTCGCCTCGCTCTACCACTCGCAGTACAGGTACACACACACACACCTGCTGCACCACCGCCTCGCCTCGCTCTACCACTCGCAGTACAGGTACACACACACACACACACCTGCTGCACCACCGCTCGCCTCGCTCTACCACTCGCAGTACAGGTACCACACACACACCTGCTGCACCACCGCCTCGCCTCGCTCTACCACTCGCAGTACAGGTACACACACACACACCTGCTGCACCACCGCCTCGCCTCGCTCTACCACTCGCAGTACAGGTACGCACACACACACCATTAACTAGGCTGACGCAGCCATCCAAAGTGAGCCTTAGCCTCCGATAATAAGAGCCTCCCCATCTAGCACGGTCCTACGTCACCTCCTGCCAGCCATCAGACTGGTGGCCACCTATATAGAAAAGAAACAGGGCTTATCTCTAAAAGGTATAAGGTTTATTATTCCGTTAGGCATAGGCAACCGAACTTTGGCCGAGCGTTGGCAATGGAAAATTATCGAAGTTTCGAGGAACATCGACATTAGCGTAGAAGTCTCCCGAAGTCTCTAGAAAATGTGTCTCAATCTTTTGTGAAACAAATCGAGAAACTTCTATCACTTTCCATTCTCTCCAGTAGGGTCGCGTCCGCGCTAGTAAAAAGCGGCGGCCATCAGGTGATCCGCCTGCTCATCTGCCACGTATCACAAAAAAAAACATTATATATCCTGCGTACGTGGCTAATCGGTACCATCCATCGCCATAGCTGAATCGTTTGGAGAATATTACTATAAAATCTATCTTTACTTTTATATAAATGGGAAAATGTAAAGACAGTTGAAGGGATGGAGAGTAACATAGGCTACTTTTTGCCCCGTGCTACCCCGAATTTAACGCGAGCGAAGCCGCGGGCAAAAGTTAGTATCTTTATAAATATTGTAACTTGTGTAAAGAGATATTCTCATTGAAAAATTGATTTCAATGTTTCAATGAGAATATCTCTTTACACAAATTGCGTCACCGTTTGATGAGATAACACTATTCGACTAGCTTAATCACTATTTCACTACACTACATCACATACATTGATCTGACTCTGAGATAGGTAGCTCAAGCACCTGTGTTGCAGATATCAGAACCAACAGTGTGATACATATGTATGTGTTTTTTTGTCCAGGCTAACGCAAGAGGAGGGCCCCAAACGCCGGACCCTACTGAACGCGACGCGCAGCAACTACTCCACGGCGGGCAACATGTTCGCGGGGCTGGAGGACGCCGCCATGTTCCTCACCGTGCAGCTGGAGCATGTGGCCGTGCTGGAGGCGCAGGCGCATGGTGAGTGGCGATTACTGAACGCGACTAAAGCTTTAAATCCTACTACTATTATAAAGGCGAAAGTTTGTAAGTATGGATGTATGGATGTTTGTTACTCTTTCACGTAAAAACTACTGAATGGATTTGAATGAAACATTACCACAATATAGCTTATACATCAGAATAACACATAGGCTACAATTTTTGAGGTTTCTACGAACCTGAAGTCACGCGAACGAAGTCGCGGGCAAAAGCTAGTCGTTAGATAATGCCCTCACCTTACGTTGACCGCGCAGATATGAGTCCAACATCAAATAACCTAGTGCCACTCAACTGGGATCAGGAGACCTATTTTTGAATTGTCGTCACACTAAAAAATGTGTTACTCGCATGATTTTTGACATCCGCATTTTGGAATCATTCGAAAACGAGCGATTTGCAACGAGTGGTGTAAACCACTCGTTTCCGTTAGCCGAGTTTTTTTTTTATGTGATAGGTAGCAGACGAGCAGGCGGAGTCACCTGATGGTAAGCAATTGCCGCCGCCCATAGATACCTGCAACACCAGTGGGGTCACAAGTGCGCTGCCAACCTTTTATTCCCTTCCCCCCGAGTGGGCCTCCGGTACCCTCACTCACTCGGTGAAACACAGCACAGTAGCTGCTTCACGCCGGTTTTCTGTGAGGCAGTGGTATCACTCCATGCCGAAGCGTGGCTCTCCCACTATTAGATTGTTGTTTTTTTTGTTAGCGGCCGTGAGATCCAAATGTGAGGTTGACAGGCACAAAAGAACAAACTATTGAGTCTGTCATCCTCACCCTGAAGACCTGCTGAGATGCCGTTTCATGTCCCGCCTAAATATCCAGGATTGGAAGGAGGGAACACATGAACTTAAAGGGCATTCCATGGGGGTTATACGGGGAGCTACACCTCTTGGTGCGCGCCGGCATTGTCTGGATGGTATGCGGACGGCAACGCTATCCAGCAAGTGTTGTTCGGGAATGGATAGGAGAGGTTAGACAAGTGTTAAGGTTGGCAACGCACTTCTACTGTTGCAACTTTTGCATGTCTTTTGCAAAATCCGATAGATGGCGTTACGTTGACGTCAGGTCCAATTTTGACGACATTGGTTGTTTCATAACATAATTTCATAATTTTGACATGATACGTCAAATGTAACCAATCCACTCGTTGTTGGACCTGACGTCAACGTATCGCCATCTATCGGATTTTGCATTTTCAAAAACCCTCATTAGGAAGCTATGATAAAAATTTTTGTTAATAGGTTTCCTATTGGTAGATTTTGTCATGCAAAAATAAGATTTGGTATAACGTGTTAAGAGTTACTTTTGTTCTAAAGGGGTTTTTAATTCAGCAGTCGTTGAAAAATACTCCTTATTTTATTGGTTGCGCAGCAGGTAGTTGGCACTTTAACGTCTTTAGACCCAAAAGCCATTTAAAAAGCAAAAACAATTGATTTTCTATTGTGCCTGTTGTCTGGGCCTTACGAGGTCAAAGCGACGGCTCCCATGCGCAGCGCAGTCCTGGGTTCGATCTCTGGGTAGGGCCAAAAATTTGTACCTGAGTGTTTCTGTTGACATCTTGTAATCTTAATCTTTTCTATTACAGTAACACCGAATCTCAAGCTGAAATCTCTTCAAACCGCGATCCAACTCCTCCGCCAGTGCCACTCCATCATGAAGCTGATGAAAGACCGCGACCCAGAAGACCAAAAAGACCCCCCCAAACCAGAAGACGGAGACGAAAAGACCATAAAGAACGAACACAGTCTTCTCTCTCTGTATGAGAACAGACTACACTTTATACTGAAGAGTATAATACAGTACTGTAGGTCCAAGAGTAATAAGGACTATGAAAAAATGACGGATATGTATAAAAAGTTGTATATGGCTAGTTTGAAGATAAAGAAAAATGATGACGTAAGATTGTATGCAGGGAGTGTGTGTGATGTTTTGACAGCAATGGATGACATTGAAAAGGAGTTCGAGTAAGTTTAAATCTTGATGGCGTAGTGGTTAGAAGCGGAAAGTCCCGGGATCGAGTCACGGTTAGGTCCATTTGGGTTCGTGCTGGGAGACTCATCCGGATATCAGATAGTACATATTGTATAGGGAAATGGAGTTATCGTGTGTGAAAAATCCGCTAGATGGCGTACTGTAGAAATATCTATCTATACTATTAATAAAGAGATAACTTGTATAGACAACGACAAGGTATATAGGCAAACCGACATTACGAAACACTAGCGCGAAGTAAATGACACCCAGCGCCATCTATTGTTTCAGTTGGGAACTACTGTCCCGAAGCGAAGTGAGGGCGGGGCACTAGTTTTTCATAATATGAGATGTCAAAATGTCACTATACAACCAATGACGTTGAAGTTGGATCTCAGTCTAACAGTACGCCATCTAGCGGATTTTTCACACGCGATAGCCAAGTTTGAGACTAGCTGTTCGGTGTGAATTTTCTGGTGCATTTATAACATAAGAACATAAGAATGTTTCCGGAAATTCGAAATCCTGCGGGCTTATCCACATTCACAGATTACTTATGTTTGAGGTCGTTGACCTTATATTGCACTATCTAATCAGATCACTAGTGATAACGCAAAGGTTTGTCAAGGGAATCAACCCCGCCCATAGCAGTGTGACTGCCAAATGCGCCATCGGGTAAGTCATCTATACTCTGATTCATAATCATGTAATCTGACAGATGTCAATGTCTCATACATTATCACTCAATTTGACACATGCAAAATGTCAAAATGCATAGAAACTTGTCATTTCCATCTGTCAGTTTACTTTACATGATTATGAATCAGAGTATAAGTCTAATATATAGTTTAAAAATGTAGGGTTACAGTAAAAATGTTATGTCTTAGACGCCATACAGGGTGTATTGTTGAACATCTTTATATCTTTCTCAACCTGCCGGGCTAATATGCGCGCCACGAGATAATTTGTCGACGCTCGTATTTTGTCGGGCAAGTTGCGTCTCGCTCACCTGACTGAGCGATGAGCGGGATAGTAGGATGCGCTCTCGCGAACGAGTGTCGACAAAATTTTGTCGCGGTGCGCATGTTAGGCCTACTGTTATGTTCAAGACAAGAGCTCACTTCCTAAAGAAGCCCGCAACGCATCTGTGTAACAGGTGTTGCAGATGTCCATAAACGTTGGTTATGTAGCCAGGCGTTGTTTGCCGGACAATCCAACTAGTTTAGCCGGACAATCCAACTAGATTAGCCGGATATTCCAACTAGATTCGCCGGATATACCAACTAGTTAGCCGGACATTCCTACTAGATTAGCCGGATATTGCAACTAGTTAGCCGGACAATCCAACTAGTTTAGCAGGACAATCTAACTAAATTAGCAGGATATTACAACTAGTTTAGCCGGACAATCCAACTAGTTTAGCCGGACAATCTAACTAGTTTAGCCGGATATTCCAATTAGTTTAGCCGGACAGTCCAACTAGTTTACAACTAACGGCTTTGAACGCAGCCGGGAATGATCATGTTATCTTATACAACGTGTAGAGAACCCTATGCCATGTAGTTAGTTTTTAATATTTACCCTTTACAAAAAAATCCACGGACTGTAGAATGCAGTTAACTATGTAGTGCTTTATTTAGTAAACTAATGTACATTATAATGTATATTATAAACGACAAAGACTGATGTGATACCTTAATGTAGATAGGAAAATTAATAAACAAATTATATAATTATACGATTTTTAATTTATTATTTAATCATACAAAAACCCCCAACATTTTGTGGCGGCAGCCATTTTGGTTTGATCATATTTTAGGTATTCTACTACTCAAGCCATTTTATTTGATATCTAGCTTATAGCGCCCTTGTCTTTATTTTTTTTTTGGCCAAAATTACGTTGTTAATTGGTTGGTAGATTGATTGGTGGATAAAAGAAAAAAACAGAAAAATAGAATAAGAAAACATTTATTTATAACAAAATAAGGTAAATGTACCGATCCATGACACTCCACAGTATTTCATCCGACTTAGAATATCAAACAATTCAAGTATATAAATATAAAAACACTGGTATAGTTTTAATAAATATGAAGAAAACTAGTGACGTGCCACAGACTTGAACAGTAATCAACATTAAGTATATTTTATTATAAATTATTTACAAAAGATAACAATAAAACTCTCGCTCTAGGCTTCACCGTAGTCGGGTCATTTGAACTTCGACCATACAAACCCTAGATATCTACAGCGTGTGAACGCATTATTATGTGTCGCCGCCGAAGAAGGCTCTATTCGCAAAAGAGCGCTTTTTCAATATCTATTGCTGTAAAACGACTATACTCTGATTTTTAATCATGTGGAGTAAACTGACAGATGTCAATGTGTCATCCCCATACATTATCACTCAATTTGACAGATGCAAAATGTCAAAATGTATGAAACTTGACATTTGCATCTGTCAGTTTACTCCACATAATTAAAATTAGAGTTTAATGACAGCGCTGCTGGGATCACTTTTGCAAACGCTTTCAGTATGGAATTGCGTAGGTATCTAGAAATTGTATGGTCGATTGAAGCATTTAAATTATTATTATCACATAAAAGCTCATCATTCCCCGTTTATCCTATATTTATTTTGTACTTTATGGGAGTGGAAAGTTTGAAGTATTACCACATTATTCCTAAAGTATGATTTAATTTAATATTTCACTGTGTCTATCCTAGTAAGTTTGGTATCTCTAAGGCCGCCTTATTACTTTTGTAACTTATTTTGTTTTGTGCAAATAAATAATATGTATTTCTTCAACTATTATTAAATATTGAGTAAACTAACACCAAAAATAATCCACTTTGTAGGTTTTATTCCGTTAAGTATTTTTATATTGTGGATTTAAAAAAGAGTTACCAAATGGGAAATAGTTTACATGGGAACTCTTTTAAACATTTTTGTTACTTACATTTTCCCATTGGAAATAAATAATCTCTTGGCATAAGTCCTAAAATCTAACTAAATCATAGTTTTTGGTCTTAATTTGTTTTTCACTGGCACCAATTTATACTTATTCAATAATTTTATAAAATTGATATAATATTCCATCTTTACTAAATATTAGCACCGAAATTCGATTAATGTAGGTTTGTATTAAATACGTATTTTAAGTAAATAGTATCCCGATAAATGTTAGCTACCTTCTTTAATATTATTTATGATACAAACTGATTTGTAACAAACTGAATAAATAATTAAGTCACTATATTAACGCGAACCTATGTGGCCCCTGTCTGTCATAAATAATCCTTTATTTCATTTATTAAGTCTAAAGCATTAGCACCAATCAATTAGCTTGTCTAATAAGTTAAATATTTCCACATCAAAATGGAAAAAACACAAAAATCTATTGGAATCTTGAGTAAATGATACGTTTATGACATAACTTATTCCTTGGTGGGGTAGCTATTTTTCTGTAAAGTGTGATGATCACACTGTGATGTAGGTTGATTAATACTAAATTCTAGCATAATTAAAAGTAATAGGTAACATAAAATTCGTTTACGTCCTGCCTGTAGACTTATGCCTTCTCTGGCTTGCTCGTCCTGAAAAATAAAGAGCATTGGATAAACTTCACAACGTTGATTTAGAAGCTTTCTAATCCTTTTGTGTCGAAATCTTTTACTATAAAATTTGATAATAATGAGGATAGCTCTAAACTATTCTGTTTTGAGTAATACGAAATAATTTCCTGCATAGTTTCAGTTAATTACAAAGGAGTTCCTCAGGGTTCAATTTTGGGGCTTATTCTTTTCCAAATTCTATGACTCTGTGTGTTATATTTTTATCAATTGATCCATTCCTTGGCATGTTTTTGAACAGATAGAGGCTTGCACTTCGAAAATAGTAGTGGTGGACTGGAAAGTAAGGCCAGTGTGATGAATGCTGTTATTAGTGTTGGAAAGCATAATGTTCCATTTGGCCGTACATACCTGCCAGCGAGCATATCCTGGATCTCAGCGAAGCTCTTGCCCTTGGTCTTCGGGCACGATGAACAGTGTGAAGAAGAAGGAGAGCACGCAGCACACGCCGAAGATCCAGAACGCGACGTACATGCCCACAGCATCGGCTACCGCGCTGAAGTATCTGTAGAATAGAAAATAATAAATATTTAGTTTAGTTAACACAACTATTTTTTCAGCCCCCTCTCCCCCCCATTGGGCCTCCAGCACTCTCATTCACTGGCAGGACTCCGGTGGAGCCGGCCCATTCATGCCGAAGCGTGGCTCTCCCTCGGTAGAACTGTTTTACAATGTAAAAATTACATCTTTCTGTGACATCTTACCGAAATGTTAAACAAAAATGTAGTTGCTTAGCCTACACTTGAGGTCCAAGTTCGAAATTTTTTACGTCATTTTTGCAATTCAGACATTTTCATACTGGCTCGTTATATCGACGCAAGTTTGCAGATGATAGAAATGAAATGTGAAATGAATAAGAAGCCTAAACTTTGCTGTGAGCAGATGTGGAATGAGATACCATATCCTTCAGACAGGATCTAGCAGAAGGCCGTTGCAATAGGCCGAAACGAGGTACGAAATCATCATTCTTTCAATCATTTAGTACATTGTTCTTCTCCGCCATCTGTACAGCTGCCATCAGATGTACAATTTTCTAACCCATACCTAGTGATCAAGAAGGACAGGATCCAGCAGAAGGCCGTAGCAATAGGAGAAGCGATGGCCTTGACTTCAATGGGGAACAGCTCGCTCATCACGGCCCAGGGCAGCGGGCCCAGACCCCAGCAGTACGTCAGTATGAAGAGCACCAGCGACAGGATCGGGAGCCAGCTGATGGTCTCCGCCACAGGACTCTTCTGGGCTGCTAGTAGGAAGTACATCCCGAGGAGACCCTGAAAGTTAGTAAAATAAAGTCACTTTCTTTTCTTACATCATCACACGTACGTCAAGACGGATGGCACTTATACGGGGACAGTGCTAAATTTTTTAGTATGTATAGGCAATTAAAAATGAAAAAGACTCCCTATTATTTTGGTTCACCATGGTTTTTATACAAAAAATCTCTAAATAATGATGATCGGTTTTTGAAAATTGAAAAATAGTAAAGGATTAATACTAATTATTTAATCCTACTACTATTATAAGGCAAAAGTTTGTAAGTATGGATGTATGGATGTTTGTTACTCTTTCACGTAAAAACTACTGAATGGATTTGAATGAAACTTTACCACAATATAGCTTATACATCAGAAAACACATAGGCTACAATTTTTGAGGTTTCTACGAACCTGAAGTCCACGCGAACGAAGTCGCGGGCAAAAGCTAGTAATACCATAATTGTAGTTTTTTCATGAAACATGATAATAAAGTTACCGGTTGCATCGAAAGAATATGCACACTAAATCAGAGGTGATCCGACACAAAATGAAACTAGTATATGAATGTATCGATCTAGTGGCTAGGTATTAAGATCCACTATACATATTACATCTTAAAAGTTGTATAGGTACTTACAAGTCCAATAGCAGTACCACAGCTGGAGATCAGCAGTAGGATTCTCCTGCCCAGCCTGTCTACCACGAAGGGAGTGATGAATGAAGCGATCAACTGAAAACAGTAATAAGTCATCTAAATATATTTATGTTATGAAATATCTCATCTGACAGGCTGCAGAAGATTCACACGCAAATCTCATTAGAATATTATTTCAACCAAAAAGCAATATTATTCCAAATGCATCTAGTATTTAAAATAAATAAGTCATAAAGCAATAGATTACTATTCATTTCAGTTGTATCTGATGATAATTTAGTAATACATCTACAAGTAAAATGAAGGTTTTGCTTCCTCACTAAGGGCCTCGTTCATCACCTCTGAGTAAAGTGTCAAGTAATTTACTCTTCAATTAAAGTGGGTTCGGAGAAAATTGGCCCCTGGTCTTTGTATTGAATAAATTAAATAAATTGTTAACTAAGGCGCGGACCAGGGGCCAGTTTCCTCCAAACCCAGTTATTACTTGACACTTAACTCAGAGGTGGTGAACGAGGCCCTAAGTATTGTTTTCTGTTAAATAATTGACATTATTTGTTTATTTTCTTCTATTTTCAGTGTTGTTTCCGTGAAACTCCTGGTAGGTAGAGTATATTAATCAAACTGTATTTGGTGCTGTTTTTGTGTAGGTGGGTTTCTATTGGCGGCGGCAATTGTTTATCATCATCTGCCTTTCATATAAAAAACCTCATTACCTGTACAGCACCAACGATGATGGTGGCAATAGCGGAGTCCAGGGACGATCCGGCTGCCTTGAAGATGTCAGTCATGTAGAAGAGCACCGCGTTGATACCAGAGAACTGCTGGAAGAACACCAGCGCGCAGGAGATGTAGAAAGCCTTGAAGTTGCTGCCTTTGAACACGTCTGCCACCTGGGGAAAGAAAGTTGTAATTTGGTATAAGCACTATCTAAAAATATGTAATCTGAGGATGATAATAATATATAATTTGACGCCGTAATGGTAGCTTAGTGGATTCAAGAACGTGCGTCTTCCTGTGACCCTACTTTATGTGGTCGTAGTTTTTAATCCAAGCACCTTTGGTTTTCAAATCCACATAGATTTGCGTATTCATTCGTCACTAGCTCGGTAGTGGAGGAAAACTTTGTAAGGAAACTTTGCTTGAATGATTTTGAACGTGTACACATGTGTTGAAAAGTTCGAGTTCTAAAACAATAGCAGGAATGACACGCTCTGAGATGAGAATGTCTTTAAATCGGCTGATTTGGGAGCGCAGTCTGAGTATTCCACGTATGGGTTACCCATGCCATGGCTTGCCGTGGTATTTGGGACACTCACCGTAGCAGTCTTCGCCATGGATGCCTGGACTTCAGCCTCGATCTTGTCGAGCTCGGCCTGCACGCCAGCATGGGACCTGCCTCGGATGGTCGCTAAGCAATCAGCCGCTGCCTCACGGATTGTCTGAAAATATTACAGTTTGATAATTTTCAAGGAAAAATGCTGCTTGAGCATAATAAAAATAATAATATCCTCCAACCGATTCGGTTACGGCGGCTGATTTTAACGATCAGCCAATTACCCAGGATAGGTATATTACTTAAGTGCTCAAGTGAGTTCGCAAACACAGGTGCATTCCCTCCCTTACCCTCTTAATTCGATGGGACACCAGTGTAACACGACCGAAGAGGGATTGGGCGCAGGACATACGGCTTAACGTGCTTTCCAAGTCACGGAGGTACAAGACCTCCAACTTTCAGATCTCGGGCTGACACTGAGTATTTGTGAACAGAAAAACTTAGGTACAATTTTTTTACCAGACCCGGGGATCGAACCCGGGACTCCAAGCGCAGCCGTCGCTTTAAAGTGCGACCCACAACCTGCCGCGCCACTGCACCGATTCAGTCTGAGCATAAAAATATATCTAAATATAATGATTTTTTCCAAGAACATACTTTTAGTCAAGTGGTAAGTGGGAGTCTCAGGCATGAAGAAGAAGCCGATGCAGAAGACAGCCACGAAGACCACGCCCACGTATGCGATGACGGAGTACGAGACAAACGGACCCATGCCGTACACCAGCAGGAACCCGACCGTGATGAAGGACTGGAGGAAAGAGCCGAGGGCACCACGGGATTCATCCTGGAAAAAAAAAATATAAATCACCTGAGAATGTCAGACAACAAGGAATTATAATTATAGATACCTACTGCAACCAAACCGCTTCGGCATGAATGGGCCGGCTCGACCGGAGTGATACCACTGCCTCACAGAAAACCGGCGTGAAGTAGCCCCTGTGCTGTGTTTCGCCGAGTGAGTGAGGGTACCGGAGGCCCACCCGGGGGGAAGGGGATAAAAGGTTGGCGGCGCACTTGTAACTCCACTGGTGTTGCAAGTGTATATGAGCGGCGGCAATTGCTTACCATCAGGTGATCCGCCTGCTCGTCTGCTACCTATCACGTAAAAAAAACCCCTGAACAAACTCAAGTGTTCATTACAGGAATGTTTGTCCAGGGGGAGGATCGAACATACGACAAATTGTGTATGAGGCAAGGTCACAACCAAAACCACTTGGGTCGGATACCCCACAGCCATGACTTGACTGTACCGCTAATCGCTCGTCGCTTTACCCCTTTTTGGCGTCATGCAGCCTTCTTGATTGCGAGACATACCAGGACTCCCTGTAGTGCTTTTCCCGCGGAGTTGTCAGTATACAAGGAATAGTGGAAACGGTCACGTACTCCGAAAGCTCGTCTATATTCGCTTCTTACGACTAGCCGGGAATACCTTGGCAGTATTGTTTACGCGAATCTTTGTATGTTCTCGGAAAGCGAAGTTTAGGACAGCCTCCGGCTAGATGGAGTGACGATCTGCGTAAAGCCGTTGGTATAGACTGATGTATCTAGCCGAAAACAGGATGAAATGGCGAACTTTAAGGGAGGCAGCAGTAGACTGAGACGTGCTAGTGATGATAATAATGATGATGATTCTTTACGCCCAAAGCCACAGGGCACAGGAGTTTAGGTGCCCCTTATCCTTTGAACTCCTACAGTTCAAGAAACTTCTCAGCATAAACCCTTACCGTGGCTATCTCAGCGCAGTACATCGGTGAGATGGCGAAGATCATTCCAACGGCGATACCCCAGCAGATCCTGCCGCCGTAGATGAGGCCGACGTTGGTGGCTGCCGCGACCAGGATCCAGCCGAGGAGCAGGGGGATGGCAGAGCTGAGGAGACCCCATTTACGCCCGATCTTTGCAGCTAAAAATCCTCCGATGAATGGACCTGGGATTAAAAGTTATTGGGTGAAAAAGCTGGAAAGTGATTCCTAGACATTACCTACCAAAGTAGCACATAAGCTGCTTATACATCCTTTATACAGTATGTCCCGAAATTCAAGGATAAGCCATTCCTATAGATAACACCGAGGGTAAACCAGGAAAACGAAACACTTGCGCGATGTAGGTATTTGACATCCAGCGCCATCTATTGGTAGACTTTGGAACTAATAGCAAAATGAAGTCCTGAAACAAAGTGGGGGTGGGCCAATAGTTAACTATAAAATTGGCAACTAACTTGGTTAACTATAAAAGGTTGGCAGCGTACTTGTGACTACTGGTGTTGTAGGTGTCTATGAGCGGCGGCCACCAGAATCATCGCCATAGCCCACCGAATTAGCAAACTGAAGTGGCAGTTGTCTGGTCACATTAGCCCCAGAACTGACAGCCGTTGGGGCTGATGATGATGATGGGCGGCGGCAATCGCTTACCATCAGGTGGTCCGTCTTCTCGTCTGCCACCTATAAATAAAAAAAATACTCACCGAATATAGCACCGACTGTGAGGAGGGAGCCGACCCACGCCGTCTGGTCTGTAGTGGGCTTCTCCGGGAGGGGGGACTGGGAGAGGTCGCCCAGCTTCGCGTTGACCGGGGACGTCCATCCCATGGAGTACCCCGTCGAAGCCACCGCGATGTTCGCTGCAGGAAAAACAACATTTTCACTTAATCTATCTATATCTTCACTTGCGTGATACAATCAACGTCCAGCGCCATCTGTTGGTAGACAGTGGAACTATAGACCCGAAACGAAGTGTGGGCGGGCCACACAATTGTGAACGAAAGTGAGACCCCAACATAAGGCTGCCTGCCCACCGAAGCGGAGCGGAGTGATATCCGCCAATAGGATGGCATAAATCTTCGCTTACAAACTTCATCTATTAAATCGAATGTAAAAAAAATATTGTCTATAATTATTATTACTAATTAATATGATAGGGTATCGAATTGTACATTCCCTATACCACCATATTACTGCTCATTTTAACTCTTTGACAGCAGAATTGCGAGTTAAACTCACATTAGGTATCTATTTCTTTTCTATTATTTCCGCCACTGGCAATGTATAATTTACTATCTCATTTCTAGGGCATTGAACTTTTGTTTAACGTCTTCATATATAATAGGTAAGTTATACAACTGAAACAAAGTTCCATTGACTATTCACCTTGCAGACTTTCTGTCAACGTAAAAAGTTACACGTCGATATTTGCTTGAAACTAAACCCAGTTCAAACAGTAAACAGAATAACTAAATAAACTAATAATGCGCAAGTATTTACGTTACAGTTTATTGCATGTATCTTGAAGATTAGATTTTTATTGTTATTTTTATCAAAATAATTAAGGTGCGTTTACAAAGATTTTCTTATTTCCACGTGTACGTCGAACGCTTGGATATAATGTAAAAAAGTACCAGCCTTTACACGGTTAAATTTTAGTCGTTTAAATCCCGAAGCCCTCATGACAGTTAACACGAATAAAGCTAAAAAGTAAGTAAAAAGTAAGTCAGTTAAAATCATACATAGCAGCAGCTAGCACTAGTGCATGATTTCTAGTTGTAATTTTATTTATTTAAATAACTTTTTGTATCTCATTTTAAGTGAAATGTAAATTTCTTATGAGAAATAAATATCTTTGAACCTAAAGCCCCTTTAGCATGTTAGAACATCAAAATAAGTAAAATAAAATTCAGCTGTGCCATCATTATTTTTGGTATGGAACAGCTAATTTTTATTATTCGTATTTTGATTATCTATCTATCATGCTAAATGGGCTTTATTCCTGTTACCTATTACAATAGCTTCGGAATTAAAACGAATAAAATTTAACAGTGTAAGGTCCTACTGTAAGGTCAGGCTCACCACGTTTGCCTAATGCGAATGATTGACGCTTGGATATAGTCTGGTTAAATTTAATGGAGCGGTACGGTTAGACCATAGTATCAGACCAGACTAGCTAAATCATGGTTACATGTCGAAAATTTCCGTGCAACTTGCCTTACGATGTTTTGCCTCACCGCAAAGCTAATGGTAACAACACTCGCATAGATTTGAATATCCACAAGTGTATGCGGTAGTGTTGGACGCCCTGCTACAAGATGGGATGACGACATTCGAAGGCTGGCTGGAGTGAGCTGGATGAGAGTGGCCGAAATTCGGGAGCGGTGGCGTGCATTGGGGGAGACCTATGTCCAGTAGTGGACGAGCGTGGGTTGCTGATGATGATGATGATGCGCGGATTCGAACCACGACTGTGGACTTCTCGAATGGAAGGCGCGTGTTTATCCACCGAGCTATCATCGCTCTAGTGTTATTTTTTCTATAAAAAGTTCCTATACCTATGTGCTAACGTCGTAAGGCCCAGACAGTAGACACAATAGAAAATCAATTGTTTTTACCTACTATGAAGCTTTTGGGTCTTACGACGATGAGCAAAGCCAAACCAATTCTAAGCTTCAATAGGAACTGCGATTTCTTTACTTAATTAAAAAATATATACAAAAAACGCTAGTATGAAACCAGGCGTCACCATTTGCCAACTCAAAACCTGCTACGTGGCTGTTTGTTATAAGAGCTTACCAGATGTTTGCCCATAAAGGCAGGGTAATAATATGATTAATCGCACAGATAACAGTCATACACCGCAAAAAACTAATATTAGTTAGATAAAAATGGGAAAGTGTGTTTGTTGATATTGTGGTATTTATTAAACGCCGGCTCGGTGGCCCAGTGGGTAGTTGCCTGAAGAGCTGGTCACTACTGTACAGTTAAAAGCAGACCTACTATCTAACATTGGTTAATCGAGAAAATAGGTACCTATCTATGTTATGTCAGTGGTATTAAGGTCGATTACTGAATACCTATAACCAATTTGTTAGATAGGACTTATTGGTACATAACCTACGTAGTATTCTTTAAGAAGACAGCATCAGTTTCAATGTTTGCCGTATACTTACAACCTTTTCGCACTGTACTCTGTTCCAGTTAGCCGTCAAAATCGCTTGCACACCGCTATGCGTAAGCGCAGGGTTAGCTTCGTCCACCCTGCAACGTGTGTAAGCGATTATATCCCCTAACACTGGTAGCTAATGACTGGCCGCATGGCGCATTTGGTAGTGACCCTGCCTCATACGCCAAAGGTCGTGGGTTCGATCCCCACCCTGGACAAACTTTCGTGTGATAAACACTTGTGTTCAGTGTCTGAGTGTAATATGTATTTAAGTATTATATTTGTGTTCCTCTGTTGTCTGATATCTGTAACACAAGTGCTTGAGCTACTTAATACCGAGTCAGGTCAATGTATGAGATGTTGTGTGAATTTTTCTATCTTCTATACTATTTATAAAGAGATAAATTCTATAGACAACGACAAGGGTTATAGGTAAACCGAAAACACGAAACGCTTGCGCGATGTAATTGGACACAGCGCCATCTATTGCTATTGGTTCATTTCTGAATTACGGTCCCGAAGCGAAGTGAGGGCGGGCCACTAGTTATCTATATATCTATACACCAGAAAATTCGTCAGCCGTACAAGCAAGCAACGCTGGGAGCGGAAGCCTAGTTATCTGTATAAAAAAAGATTATTTACTTGCGACTGAGTCAATATTTGAACTAACATTCGACAGTTGCAGACAGTTGTACCTATTTGCTTTTAGCTTCAGTTCTGATAAATTTTAGTAGCGTCTTGACATCAATAGATAGTAATTTGGGCTTTGACACTCGATAAGGTTTAAGATAGGCAGTCGAAAAAATGGCTTGGAGCCCTTAGATGGCGGTTAAGACCGGCCGGTTTGACCTTAGTGACACAACCTCACAGAATACCAGCATAACGTCATGTGCTGTGTTTTTCCGAGTGAGTGAGGGTACTGGAGACCTATCCTGGGGAAGCTAATGTGACTCCACTGGTGTCATGAGTATCCATTTGGCTCTGAGGTTGCGCTTCTGGTACCGTACAAAAGTAGGTAGGCTTATAAGCCTATAATATACACTGTCAGTGTATGATAGGATTAGGCATAGTTGCCAAATGGGGATTGCTGATCACAAACTCGAGATATATGTCCGCAAATTCGAAACATACTTATTGCTCGATCCGGTACCGTCACTCATGCGAAACACGCCACGGTTCCACGTAAATTTTCTGTTAGGTCGTAGCATCACATCGAGCCGGTCCATTCATGCCGAAGCGTGGCTCTCCCACGGACAAAAAAAAACACGTTTAATGGCTTGATTTATAGAAACATCCCGAACGCAATCTTCTAGGTATACTTAGTCATACAACACGGTAGGCGTGCAAATTGGCGCATTATCTCCAGCTATTATTACACATTGAACAATTTAAACACACTAAACACAGCGGCAGACAATGCTGAAACATCCGCGGTTTCAGTCACGGTAGACAATGTTAGTTATGTTATAATAGTACAATATGCTTTCGTTGAGAATGGTTGATATTCACAGCAATTAGAGAGGCTTTAGATATTTAAGTGGGATTATGAATAGGGAACGAAACAGAGCTGGCTCTGTGTTTTGATGAGTGATTCGACTGGCCCAATCCGGGTAAAGGGGGGTTTAATCACCATGCTTACCTTAAGCGGATTGGTGATTACAAACCTGGGCTATGTTCGAAAAATTTTAAACTTATGTACTTTTTGCCCTGCTCTAAGTTTTCGCCCGACCCAGGACTGGACCGAGGACCCATCATTAAAGACCTATTCTTAAACCACCATTTGTGTTTGCCACCTATCATTTAAGAATAGAATATAGTATTTATTGTTATTAAGAGGGCATTGTAATAGTCAGATAGTTGGTAAACAGTCTGTCTGTACTGCGACAGGCTGATTATAATAACGATGAACCAAAACCTGCGTCTATCCATCAAACCATGACTAGTGGCCCGCCCTCACTTTGTTTCGGGACATAATAATTTGCTATTATCTTGGTAGTTTGAATATTTGTCAATAGATGGCGCTTGGTGTCGGTTACATCGCACCACGGTTTCGTTATTTTGGGTTGCATACATAAGCTGTGGTTTTCTTTAGAGGTTATCTCTTTATAAATAGTATAGAAGATAGAAGTATAGATACAACTAGTTATCTATCTACGGGGTATTTTTACCTACACTTTGCTATTGTAGGTACCATTCTTCATGCCGAAGCAAACAGTTTGTTCAACAGTGTTTGTTGACTTTACAAACAAACACGTTTGTTTCTACGACTAGCTTGACTGACGATATTTGCAAGTTGCAAGGAAAACAGAAGTTATTGATCGTTAGCTGTTTCTAGTAATAAACCCATCTTTAAACCCAAGTCCATACAAGCAAGAGCAAGCGGACCTTTGGGGACCGCTTGCTCCCGAAGTTGAAGGTTATTCATTAATTGAGTGATTATTATTCCCATAGTAAATAATTCTACACTCCCGATGATTGTACAAGAAAATTTAAAGATATTTGTTGCGAAGGTCGTACAGTCGTACGTCGCTTCATTGTAATTATCAAACCTCCAAATCCTAGATCATTGTTTAAGAGTAAGTGGCTCCGAAGCGACAGCTGAGATCAGATGACATGGTTTATTCTTCTGCACCTTTCTTTTTTTTGACGCTGGGCAATGCCGCTGATCCCGAAGTGGGCCAACATAGTCTTGCGAGTCCTTATGCATACTCTCCTGCCGGAGGGCAAGCGGGACATGTCCGGCTCTCCTCGAGAGACCGGAGGCATACCGACTAGACCCAGCGAGGCTCCCTCATCGCCAGAGTGGGGAGGGATTATGAGTATAGTTTGAAGAGTATACTGCACCTAGGCACAAAATAATTACACAACCTGGGTTCGCTAAATAGCAAGCAAAGTACAAGTCATAACTTTACCGGTTTCCGCATGTCATTAGACGGCATGGAAAAAAATGTTATCATCATTCGCAATCATCATTATTTCAGTCACTGTACTACAGTTTATTTCAGTTTCATGCTTGCTTGCGTTTCTAGAACTAAGTAGATAAACATAAAAAAAATAATACGTGGACGTTTTTGAACATTATACCTATAATGGGTCTATAGGCTGGATGTGCCCATTTACTTACATCCCTTGAACCACGTCTTCTACCAATTTTGCTGAACATCATTTAGGTACTTCATGACTTTTGGAAATTAAGTTTCTTAGTACGGAGTCTGGTCAACGTAAATATGAGATGTTGTGTGAATTATTTATTCATTTAAAATACATAGGCAGATATAGTCACATAAAAATTCTACTTTTTATGCAAAGACTTTTATACAAACTAATATAAAAAGTCACGTGACTAGGTAATTTTTTAAGGAGAGTCGACAAAAGACTTAATTTTTTAAAAAGAGTCGTAGAACAAATGTTGATCAGAATGGTAGGAAGAAGACGTGGTTAAAGGGATATACCATGTACCTATATAGGTACAGAAGAAAGTTTTATATAATTATGTTATCAACAGCCTCCTTTGCCGCTTTAGTAGCAGTGACTAGATATAAATCTATTTCTAGATATTAAACAATATCATCGTTCTCCTAAACAATAGACTTCACGCCGACAACAAAGGGATAAGGAACAACTTGTCTGTCTGTTTGGTTATCATTAGATGCATAATGCTGTGCTGTGATAATAATAATAATCTCTTATGCAACCAGTCATGTAACAACCAGACTATCGATTTATGTAAGTATTTTTAGCATAATAGTTTTTGACGTATTTTTTTTCCTTATTTTTTTAAATATTTTATTTTTTTACATAAATTTATGATTTTTTACAAATTTTTACACATTTAGATAAAGCCTGACATAGTCAAGATTTTAATATTGTGTTGCTTCGCTTCCCAAAAACCATTTTAGAGCAATAGAGCAAAAAATAAAACTAAAAATTATATCCAAGTGTCAACACTAGTATTTTTTTCTGAAAATGGGCTTGCCCTTGGCTTCATACTGATCTCTAGACTTGAAAAGAAGCCTACGATGTGGGCTTACCCAGAAGTAGCCCAAAATATCAAGCTTTAAAAAAATCAGGTTGTATTCACTAGGGAAATCACTCCTTGACATTTTCGGGCGATTCGTATAAAAAGTATTGAACACTCAGATTTAAGTACTATACTTATTTAATTTTACATTGTGCGGTCCAAGCAAGTCACGTGAAGCTATATTGAGGTATCATTAAAGAATCAAGTCGACAACAAGACAGATTCGCCTTTCCGCTCCTCGCTGCTCGTGAGCTAATTCCGGATCGGACCTCTGCCGTTTTGCTGGTGTGTCGCTGGCGTGACCACCATTTAGTACTCAGATGGAGAAGTCTATTTTACCCCTTTTTAAAAAAAAATTTTTCTTGTTTTAGTAACCTCAATAATAAACTTTTTAGAGAACGAAAGTGGTCGGTCTAGGGAGTACCCTTAACTGTACCTACTCTTTGGGAGTGCCTATCACACATTTTACAAAAATTGAAAAGCTCCCACCATCATACTAGCAGAATGAAAATTAAGTGGAGATAGTTGAAGGGATGGAGAGTAGGTAACATAGGCTACTTTTTGCCCCTTCATAAACTCCCATTTTGGGGAAGTGAGGGGCGCGAGCGAAGCCGCGCGCAAAAGCTAGTCTAATTATGTAATTTCAATCATTAAGTTACTTACTACGTACATTAAAATGTACGGTAGTGCCGTACAAAGCTTAAATCCGGAAGGGATATTACGAGTATAGGTAGGTACTAGAGGCCGCCATCAACATTCTACGCTAGATTCGATTATTTCCTGTTTATTTTAAGGAAGCAGAAATTATATGGAAGTAGTTTCTTTGTCACATCTTAGCTAAAATATTTTAATTAAATACATAATTTGCAATTTGTCGGGTTTACATAACTCCACTCGACAAGATAAATTGCATACCTTATAGACACAGTTGTACCCAACACCCATATTAAGTATACAAAAGTCAATATCAGAGATATTGAAGTATTCGGAATTAAAGGAAGAAATACTTACTTGGAATCTGGAATTTACAGAAAATGTCAATAGTACCTACCGATCGCGATGGTCCTCTCAGTAGGTACAGGTGTATTATATACCAAAGCACCGCGGTGTAGCGGTGTAGATCGCAAAATTTTAGTCATTTTGATTGCATAATCTATACTCTTAATAAAGAGATAACTTCTGTGGACAACGACAAGGCTTATAGGTAAACCGAAAACACGAAACGCTTGCGCGATGTAATTGGACACAGCGCCAGCTATTGGTTCATTTCTGAATTACGGTCCCAAAGCGAAGTGAGGGCGGGCCACTAGTAAAACGAATAAAGCTGTTCTGATGATTATTATTTTTGCAATACAATTAAAAATTTAGTTGCGTATTAACGAATCATTCGTGCTTAAAGTGCTTAATCCTGACACGCGCAAGTGCTTTGCTTACTATAGTCGAGCCGTTGTATCATGCCCGATTTGACAACACCTTTCTTTTCAATTTTGCACTTATTCCTGCTATGAGGAACACATTTCGCGAATCATAAAGAACTACTTTTAAATCATAAAGTTCTTTATGATTCGCGAAATGTGTTCCCCATAACAAGGATAAGCGCAAAATCAAAAAAAAAGGCATTGTCAAATCGGGCATGATACAACGGCCCGACTATAGTTAATCCCTGCGTATTAAGGCACCGTATACTGACATTATACTTAGGTATTATCATTTTTATTTGTATAATATTAATGAAGTTATTATGAAAATACCAAATATTAATAGGTACATCTTTTCTGGTAAATAAATTATTTTGCTTAGGGCATGTATGAGCCCCTTTACGATATCTTCACAAGTGTAAATCGCGGCATATCACGACTTAATATAGACATTGACCTGGCCGTGTATATTTGACTCCAAAGATAACACTATTTTGTAGTTTAATTTTTTATTGCTAATTTTATTGCCCTGACCTTACAGATTCATAGCTAAACATAGTTGAACAACAATATGAATAGTTACCAAATGTCAGTAAGCGAAGATCAGACGGCAGTCGCTTCACTGGAATTAACAGACTCCTCAAATTCAGAATCATCCACCATCATCATCCAGGAATTACAGCTTTTTACGCAACCGTAAGCAACGTATATCCCCTAAGAGCCAATCCAGGGTATCTATTTTTGATTCATTCGTCGCTAGTTCGTTCGACATACGAAATTCAGCATTTTTGAATCAAGCGAGCGATAGATTAAATGTCAAAATAGGTTTAAATGTCATGCGACTAAGAAGACAAATGTGACATACATCGCATGCGACAACGCTATGTCACACAAATGAATAAAAAATAGAGCCCAAGTAGCGCCTACCGAATGACATTGTTCTTCTTGTACACTTAAGTACGGTGGCCAGCACATCAAGTTACTACAATCTATCAAATTTCTTCAATCGAACCTCACTTTTATGTCAAACGTGTTTGGTTCAATATCAACTGAGGAAATTTGACAGATTGTAGTAACTTGATATGCTGGCCACTGTACATTCTAATTCTATGACTGTGACTCCACTCATAAAAGTATAAAAAAATTCTTCAATGAATTCTCATCTTACTGTCAAACACATTAGGTTGAATATCAATTGAAGAAATTTGACAGGTTATGGTAACCTGAAGTGTGGCTATCTGCACATTTTTTTTTATTGCAAAATTCTTATTTTCCTTTGCTTCATAACTGATTGAGTTGTGTATGATCGGGTGGAGAGACTTGTTTGTTTGGACAAAGATTTGGCACCAATAACGACCTCGTGGCTTATCGCTGATATGTTACACAGGGCCGTCTCTAGCTTATGTGGCGCCCGTGTGCAAACATTGCCCTAGGTCCCCTAGCCAGCGCGCGGTTAAATGAACGAGTGGGGCCCCGTTGCGAGCGGCGCTCGGCGCCCCTAGGACCGCGGCGCTCGGCGCCCCTAGGACCGCGGCGCCCGTGTGCAACGCACACCCTGCACCTAAGGGAAAGACGCCCCTGTGTTTACAAACATTACTGGCAGTTTGTTACATTCATCCGTTCATTTTGATAGATAACACGGAATATTTTCACAATCTGGCAATAAAACTTTTTTCTGGGAATTATGAGAAGTGTTCTCTACTGGGAAAACATATTATATTGTCTAAGTGCGAAATCAGTCCAATTCAGAACTACCAAAATGTTGACATTTTGGTAGTCGCACGAGCGTTGACTGTAATATAAGTTACTTTACGATCGTAAATAGAAAATGGAAACGTAATGATACGTATTTTTCGGTTATAAGAAAAAAATAAGAGTGCAGCTGCAGGGTTGAGTATTCAGGAATATCGCTGAAAAGGCCAATTGCCAACTTTGAGGTCGGAGACTAAGATGACCGGAACATGAGGACACAATAATACTCATATTATGAATATACTTACATACATACATTTTTAAACTACTTATGACCGAAATCATATAGGCAGATCGAAATTTTGGGACGATTCATTATTACCAAATTATGGCTACGGCGCGCGTACTACAGTGTAGCTTGAGTAAGACTACGAAAATCAAGGACTACGCTGTCGTAGCACGTCCTTGGTTCTTCGTAGTCCTAGCGTCGCTTCTACGAAATTTCGAGTGCTACGAGAATTACGTAGTGGTGTACTGTACTAAAAGGTTAAAATTAATTTAATTTTCAATGATATCACTATATTTCACTAGTATTTTATGGCAGGGGCACATATAGGGGGTTATACATGTACAGAAATTGGACCAATGCACTTTCCTTATCTAGTATTAGTATCTAATTAATTAAAAAATTACCAATATAAATATTTGTTCTTTTCAAGTTTATTTAATTAAGGTAATACTAACAAAATTAAAAAAAACTATAAATGCAGTTTTATAGTAAAAAGTGCTAACTTCATTATTTAACGTAGTTTCCTTCTAGAGGGCCCAATGTTTTTTCCACACTGGATACTCGCCGTAGCATATATTACAGATAAAATAATAGATCTGCTCTATAGATTATTTCTGTATAGTATTGACTCAGGTTTTCGCCAAAACTCGTCACCCAAAACGTTAAAGTTATGGCGCTAACCATGAAGAGGAAACATTGCTCACGCGTTTAGCGATTGAAATCTACCGATAGTATCTGTATTTATAATAATACACATGACTCCGCTGACCCATAATCCCTGCTTGCCAGATTGTAGGTGACAAATAAATGTCATTTGTACGATTATGACGAAGTCGGTGTTTATGAGCATTTAGATAAGCCATCAATGTAGCATAAATTATATCAAAACCCAGTGGCGTAGCGTGGGTGTCGGCCTCCGCCTGGGGAAAGACTGTTTTGCTGCCACTTAGAGCAGATTTCTTCATCCGTAGTCAAACGTAAAAAAAACTGGTCAATTTATGAAGAAAAAAAAATTTCCGAACATTAGTTAGCTTAACCGATAGTCATATTGCAACCAATAAGATAGATACTTTATTGCACAAATAGTTATTTGTCTTAAGTTTAAGAACTAGGCATTACAAATAATATTAAGCTGTTACTTTGGCCATTAGTTCCAACAGGTAACGTTGGCCTACAAAAAATCGGCCCTTAGTCCTAAAATATGCCACTACAGGTGGCGTAGCGATATCGTTGCCGCTCTTTTTTCTTCCCCGACCCCCCGTGATGAAGCCTAGATTTTACCGCGCCCAATGCTACTCCAGCTACGCTACGCCACTAGTAGCGACTGGTAGTCGTTTGTCGCCCTCTTTCCTTCCTCAAAAATAAAATAAATAAGTAAATAAACTTTTGAAAAATTATTATTTTTCATCTCAAATATTTTTTTTTAATTTTAATAATATCAAACAATATTGCATAGAAACGCCCACCTATGATTTATCTACGGGTGATAACGTGACATAAATACTAGTAAATATAATATTTGCGTAGAAACATTTAATAGCATGTTTGACTGGTTGCAATGCTGCGATAAACAGATTAAAATACTTTCAGTTATATCATAATAGTTCATTTTTATAGCGCGATTATAAAAAAAATTGAAATGGCAAAACTTATTTTGTGAAAACGCGTTACACGGTTATGTTACTATTATTATATTTATTAAGTAGGTATGTATGTAGGTATGATATGTATGATTATGAAAGAGGAAATAAAAGTATTTTGTATGTGTATTTCCATATCCATTCTCAAATATATAAAGAAAAACTGTGAATGTAAATTTCATTTCTACTAAAATAGTTTGAACTGCCTATCCCCGTCCCTTTACTAAACGCTACTGTTTCATTTTTCTACCCAAAAGTTGCCAAAGCACGATTACTACGATGTACCGACGTATGTACATGTTATTATACCATATCTGTATTTTCTTTTGGCAATAATAATATTCATCTTCTACCTAAAATACACGTACTTACATAACACCACATGTTACTATGCTCTATGAATTGTGTATTTAATTTGAATCTTCTAGTCTTTTGAGGAAAAACAACCACAAACAGATGGCTGACCTGTCTAGAATTTTACCTAGGTTGAAACCTACACCGATTTTCCTGGTTGGAATCACAGATTCGGATTTTCATACCTAACTTTGCATCCAAAGTCAAGTCAAGTCAATGCTAAATCCTGGTGCGTCAAATTCCCAATCCGTCATAATTCCCGATGCTTCAAAATTCCCGTCGCGCCATAATTCCCGATACGTCATAATTCTCGACGTGTAAAAATTCCTAATGCGTCAAAATTCCCGATGCATCAAAATTCCCGATGCGCCAATATAAAAGTGTCCAACCGGTGATACCTCCGAAGCCATGGTTTTTTAATAATAAATACAGGCCTATATGATAAACGTGTTATATCCACGATATGCCGCCTTCGCATCGGACACACGTGCACACCAGTTTTTCTGAACAAAATTCACGTAAGAGATAGCTCTATATGCGAATGCGGCATAGACGAAGGTACAACAGACCATATCTTTTTTAATTGCTCAAAATACCCTACATCCTTGTATGACGTATTACCCCCCAAAATTCCCCGCCCTTTAAACTTCCAATATTTACTGACCCTTCCCGTTTCTCAATATTTAAAATATTTATGTAAGTATATAAGTATATATGATATTAAATTATAATACCCCTCCCCATATATTGCTGAGACTAACAAAAGAGAAGACCTCAAAATAGATCGAAATATACTGATAAACCGGTCAATATTAAAATCGACGTGTCTCCCTAAACACTTGACATTGGTGGAATCACACGCGCGGCTGTCACCGTGCGCGGGACTAAGCCCAAAAAAAAAAAAAAAAAAAAAAAAAAAAACCGGTGCGTCCGACGTTGTCGTTTTGGAGCTCAAGTAACGCTTGCATCTCATGGTGCAGCCTGAACTTTATTTATATCCTTTAATAGGCCATTTCATTGGTTTTCGCTTTTATGTAGAGATAGACAAGGTTCAAAATCAGATAGAAACTATTTTCCTTATGCCTGATTAAGGGTTATGTTTGGTTTTACAAGCAGGGACTACCATTTGACCTTCAACAAAACCATTAAGCAAAGGGATGAAGATCAGTCAGATCATTTATTCTCTCAAATATCGTGCTAACCCACAATTTCTTTATAGTGGTCCAATATTTGGCTTTTGGCCGGGTCAGCCCAGTTTTTCAGTTCACAAATTCTCAATGTCAGTTTGTGGTCTTGTACCCCCATCCCACTTTAGGCCGGTAGTAAACACATACGACGGTAACGAGTTTCATTTTTAGGAGATATGAGAATTTCTCACGATATTTTTCCGCACAACCATGTTTTTTTTTATTTTTTGTTAATATAATGGTAAAGAATATAGATACCTACTTACTAAACTGTAATGTTTGACATGAAGTTAGGAATTTAAACTCGGTTGATTCGCTGATTTGTGTAGTAAGTACATGTTCCAATTATCTTGAATTTTTTTACCGATTAGATTTTCTACCACGATACGGCAGAGGATCAATAAACAAATAAAGAAGTAATTATGGCTTTAAAACAATTTAGATTTGACGCGTGCTTCATTTATCTGGAAGAGATTGCTACCAACGATAAGATTCTGTATAATCTGTATTATTTTGTTAGTGCCGGTAGATAATGTCCAATTCTGTTATTTACATACTTTCTTGGTTGGCAAATTATACTAATTTCAATAGTGTTCGGTAGCGTGGTATTCATGCCGAAGCGTGGTTCTCCCACAATAAAACTCTAATTGATTTTTTGTGTGACCAGATTCGGGTTTCAGACAATCCAATTATAGAAAATGTATGCGTAGGTAAATTATTTAGTTAAATAAGTTAATTCAGACAGAATATTGTATGAGCATAGCTCACTTCAAACACCTAATTACAATAGTGTAGCCACAGCTGTTTGTCATTCAGTGACCTGTTGAAATTCAAAACAAAATAGCCATACCTACATACATACCTACTCGATTCCGATTATACGATTCGATACTCTATTTATAAATTCTGTTACACCGTGATTTTGTAATACTACGGAATCGAGACGTCATGTTCCAAGTGACGAATTTGTAAACACATCACTATTCGGCAGATTATAACGAAAATTATTTCCCGCGCAATTTCATTTGTTATACCTACATAATCACTTTGTTTTTAATTTTCATTTGTTTTTATTGCTTATGAAAACCGTTCACACTTTTTTCTTTACAAAATATTGCTATTAAATGAAGAGAGATATGAGTATAAATTTTATTATCTTAATGTTATTATTTTTAAGTAAAGTAACTAATCACAATTAGCGGATTACGTCATTTAATTATGTTAATTTTCAGTTTGATATTATATTTTATTTATTTTAACATGATAGGTATTAATTAATTTCTTAATGTCCCTACTTTGTATTGTTATTTACTAAGTAATAGTAGTACATACCTAAGTTACATGTATTTGATAAACATTGGAATTGTGTAGGTAATATTCTGTAAGTATAAGTTTACACCATTTACCTTTAGACTTTTCAGTTCACATTTTGTAATTTCTAAAGGAAAATTACCTAGAGAGACGAAATTAATTTCATTCTGATTAAAAACTTCTTACCGCAACATTGATAAAAAATCCAATCACATTTCGCACCAGATTCTCACACATTCTTTTTTCAAAATTTCGAATCCACTTGCAAAATTGGCGCGAATGTTGACATTTCACTTTTTAATTCGATTTTTTCCTTTTATTTTGACGTTTCACTTTCTTTTTAAACTTTTTCTTAACACTAGGTAAACACGTATTAAGTTAGGGACATACCGACGGCCGCGATGACATACTGGCGCCAGAGCTGCCCGGTCTCCATCCTATACGTCTGTTGGTTGACTGCGCCGGTCCCGACTGGGTCGTACGAGTATTCTCTATCGGCCATACGTCTATCTGACGTCGCGCTACGTCAGGAAACGTCACGCAGGGCGCAGGGTCTTGGCAGAGTCCCAGTGAGTGCAAATCTGCGAATAAATACACTATTAGTGATTGTCTTTGATCAGGGTGATTTGTGGAGTGTTATGGAACATTTGGGATTTAGAAACTTTGTTTAGTTTACACACACACACGCACACACACTATGTACATGTATGCGTACGATGGTTACTCTATCAAAATATTGGTTAAGTCAAATTTTTAGGTACCTAAGTATATAAAGTGAAAAATACCCCATGAAAATCATAATTATATAGCCTCTTTAAAACTTTTTCCCGGACAATTATGACCACATTAGACCTCATCGTCACATAACATCAGATCCAATACCTACTTGTTTGTTGTAATACAAAAAAAAATCTAGATTAGGTATGAAGTGAACGAACGAGAACACGCTTGTTTTCATCGAAACAAAAGCAAACGGGGAACGAATTTTTATAGGCCTATCTATTTAACATACTTATTACTAATCCATTACTCCTCCACGTTAGTCATTTACTATTTAAGATTAATAATTTCGTAAAAAAAAAACATAAAATGCAGAATTTAAGCAGCGGGATCTTTTCCTATTATTTTGAAGTCTAAAGAGCACTTGGATAAACAAACGTATACACTAGCTATTATTTCAACTACATAATTAAATAATGGGTACCTACTTATAATTATGATTTTTGACTTTCTCAAAGAATCTTCGTGTTATGAATTTACTACTTAAGTAAGTACAAGAGCGGAAAGGGTTAACAGGTTGGTTTATAATGATTAGTAGAAGACGTGGTTAAAGGGATGTTAAATTACATAGTCACAGATAGGTGAGTATTATATTGTGGCACCGTACCTATATTGGCTTACCTCAGCCTGATGTTAAGCAAAATCCATAGGTACTAATATTATAAATGCGAAAGTAACTCTGTCTGTCTGTCTGTTACTCTTTCACGCCACAAACTACTGAACGGATTTAAATGAAATTTGGTATAGAGATGATTTGGTATCTAGACCCTGAGAAAAGGACATAGGCTACTTTTTATTGCGAAAAAAAGGGGTGTAAGGGGTTAAAAGTGGGGTAAAAAGTTACTTTTCCACGCGGACGAAGTCGCGGGCGGCCGCTAGTGATAGATAAAACAATATAATAATACGGAAAGGATAGATTAGAGAAAACATCAAATCCGAACCCACGATCTATCGTTGACTGGCCCGATGGCGCATTTGGTAAAGACCCTGCCTCCTACGCCAAAGATCGTGGGTTCGCGTAGGGACCTTGGACACTTGTATTTGTTCAGTGTCTGGGTGTATATTACTTACTTATTATTTTGTGATACCTCTGTTGATGATATCCGTAACACAAGTGCTTAAGCTACTTAGTACGGAGTCAGGTCAATGTATGAGATGTGTGAATTTATTTATTTATAGTGACCCGCCCTCACTTTGTTTCGGGAGATTCGTTCCAAGTTGTGCCAATAGACGGAGTTAGGCGTCGATTGCATCGCGCAAGAGTTTCACTTTTTCGGTTCGACTACGCTTATAGGTAAACAAATAAAGTGAAACTCTTGCGTTGCTGTTGTCTAATTACCTGCACCTCTTTAAATTATAAATAGTATCGATTTATTATCAATCAGGGGTGCTCGTCTTATCCACAGTGCTACCATCGCTCATGCGTCCACAGATTGCTAAATGATTACAGATTACTAATTACTATAATCGGATCAGAAAACAATCTACTTTAACTAGGTAATTAAATTGCCGAGACTGACTGATATTATATACATCAGACAGACAGACTGATATCCTCAAAGCCATGAATTAGACACTCTTAAAAAGTAAAACCTGGTTTATACTATTTTTAAAACTAAACTAGAATATTCATTAGAGATTAGGCTAAAGCATTTTGATCAAGAAGTATTTTTTTCTAATCATTAGGTGTCAATATCAAATAAATAAAATAATGAATGAAGTCGTATTATATAACTGCCTGATAGAAATATCAGATAATTTATTTAATAACTGATTACACGTGACAGATAAACACTTGTTTGAAAACCTAATCTGCCGATTAATATTATTAAACATTACGTGAAGGTCATCCAAAGAATTTTGACAGGTTTGTTTTTACACAAATTACCATTAAGTACAGGGTGTATCTGTGAACATTTAGGTACATCCCTTTAACCACGGTACGTGTGTACCAATTAGTTTGAACAACGATTTTGTTTTAAGACTTCGAAATTCATTGAATTTTTTTTGCCCCCTATACAAAACGACCAGGTCAAATGAACGAATTTGTATGAAAGGTTGTTAACCCTGTATGTTTAAAGAAGGATGGGTTAAGCTGACGTTTAAGTCTTTCATTTTCTTAGAGAAAGTATCAAATTCATTTTAGTTAAGTGGACATACTATTTTACGTTTGATCAACAAATATTTTAAATCTGTCAAAATTCAACTTTTTTTTTAATCGATTGATTTTCATCTTTATATCAATCATATTATTTGATTCATTCTCTACCTAAACCGTTCGATCTTCTCGCTATCGTAATGGTTGCTCCTAGCATTTTTTGACTTCCTGTTTATTAATAAACGCACATTGTACTAGGGCTGTCAACTGAAAGCGCAATAGCGCTTCACCGGTAAGTATAGTACTATTACGTATTCTGTGGTATAGAGCTAGTTTTGTTTTCAAGATCTACTTACATCTGACAGCCCTATCTCTAAACCAAATCAATTGATAATTAAAATTACAATACAATAGAACATTTTCCCTGTAAGATTGTAATGAGCATCTATTGAGACATCTTTAATCTGAGATGTTACCTGACTATTTGTTTCCGAGTATTTCATTGTTAAGTGAATACTACGAATGATTTATGTTTACTTACTAATATCTAAGTAAGTAAGCATTTTACTTTTAGGTCATGGGGCAATTCGTCCGAAAAATACACGTCCGAAAATTTCAAGATTTTTTGGCCGGTGAATGTTCTAACCTAACTAACCAACATACTGACTAAACTCTACTTACTAAACGAATAATATTTATTGGTGACGTTTTAGGTTAGAGCAGTGACGAGCAAAAAACATCTTTAAATTCTCGGACGAGTTATCCCATCACTGACTTATTATATATCGTATCGATCCCTCGTGTCCTGTCGAATTGAGTTAGTTAAAATAAAGGAAAAGGTAGTGCACCTGTGTTTGCGCACACACTTGAACACTTTAATATATCTTGCGTACGTGGCTAATCGGCCGCGGTAGTCGAATCGGTTGGAGGATTGTTACTCGTATTATCACATGTACTTAGATACAGAAGGTCTGGCTATCATCGACATTGTTGAGTTCGTTGACCAACGCGCTAAACACAGACAGTACGTGTAAGTATAACGAATGCAAGCACATGGTTAAAGGGATGTAAATTTTCACTGATACAGCCTGTTTATGTGGAGACATCCATAATGTAATCCATTAATACTTAAATAATAAATAAATTGAGATAACATCACTTATTGTGCTGGTCCCAAACTAAGGTTTTCCCTTAAACACAAATATCTGTTTCATCAACAAACATTTGTGTTGGTGCGGGAATCGAACCCGCGGCCCTTGCGTCTCAAACGGCGCTCTAACCATTGCCCTAAACGGGTCGTCATTTACTCTTGTCTGTTGTATGTTTCTGGTATGCACCAATATGCATTCATTTCGCGAGCATCGCCAGGGCTGCACATAACGGCGCGCGTGCGCACGGAAACGCAGAGATGACTAATGGCCGGCAGAAGACTTCCGTCCGCCATTTTCCTTTCCTCTTAGCGCTAATTGGTCTACTATTCACGTATTCGACACTTTTCCTCTCAAACATCATACAACTACCTGTCATAGATATGCGACTAAGTATGATTCATATTTTTGTGTTCAGTCTGCGTGTGAAAGAAGAAAAAAAACTTAATGACCAGGAAAATAAAATCGTTTTTTGTAGAGTTCCGTACACAGATACACGATACAGGGTTATCCTAGTGTGGGACCTACGGTCTGATCTCCTGTATGTTACAATTATTTTATTTTAATTTAGTTAGCTTAAGTTTAAAGTGCCATAATGTAACAATTATCTTTTAATAAATTATTCTTATTCTTATTCAGAAGGTAATGTATAGTAAGTACCTATCCTATTCACCTCATTAATTGTGTTTCTAGATATGATAAGTACTTAGTTACAGAATTTCAGATAATGTACTAAAAACAAAACAAAATAAAATATTTATTAATTTGGTAATTTTATCTAGGTTTGAAGTTTATAGTTGACAATGTAGTTGTATAGCATTAAGTCCGGTAACTGTTCCTTTCAAAAGACAAAGTCTTTTAATTTCACAAGAATTATTATGGTACCCTTAGTTACAGGGTTATTAAAAAAGGAGAATACGCACTCTAAATGGTTAAATGCTTCATTCATTCATTCACTCTCGCTCCACAGCGAGAATGATCACGAAGGAAGGAAGGTCGCGAAGTAAGTAGGTAAATATAAATAGGTTTAAATTTTCGCCGCCTAAAACCATAAATAAATAGGTAAAAAGCTTTTTAGTCTGTTTGTGGCCGCGGCTGCTGCAACGTAGCCGAACCGTCAAGCAGTAAGTGCATACAACGTAGGAACAATAAACGTCGCGTTAGTTCTCGTTTTAATCTTCTATACTATTTATAAGGAGATAACTTCTAATAGACAACGACAAGGCTTATAGGTAAACCGAAAACACGAAACGCTTGCGCGATGTAATTGGACACAGCGCCATCTCGCGGTTCATATCTGAATTACGGTCCCGAAGTGAAGTGAGGACGGGCCACTAGTATTTTATAAGTAGGTAAATGTTTTAACGCATCTCTGTGGCACATTGTCGCAGTTATAGGCATATATGTGCATTTACGGAAGGGAAGAGATGTACGATATGAGATAAATTGGCTATGAACATAAGCCTCTAGAAATTAGTCAGTTTACATAAATCTCCGGTTTGGAAGCTCACCAGATATCGTTGCATCTGGGAAGTGTTTGAGACAAATTATGTTTATCAGGTGTGCATTTTGCAATAATTATATTATGAAGATTGAGATACAAATTGTACTATAATTAGTAGTTATAGTCCATTCCAGCTAAGAAGAGCCCTGTGACACTTAACCGTGTTCCTGAACTACACATTTTATGTTTCACAATGTAAAATAATCGCTTCAGTAGGAGTGCATCAGCCTTGTATGCGAGTTGCGCTTTCGTTGAATTTGCGTGGTGATTGGTTATTGTACTTATTGTTTTTGTTATAGTTGAGTTGTTGCTGTTGTTTGTTACGATTTTCATTGTTATTTTTGTAATTTTTTGGCAAAATGGTGAAAAAAGCTGTTTTGAACTCGCAATCTCGGGAACAACAACCCCATTTCCCCCCGATTGGGCCTCCGGTACCCCGCACACTCGGAAAAACAGCTCAGGCACTGTTTCATTGCGTTGCTGTTAGTATAATAAAATCGATTCCATTTCCATACGAAGTAGAATCGATTACTAAACTATTAATAAACGATCGCAATTATTTAATTTTAGGACACCTCTACAAGTGTCAAAATTGAACTGTCACAGGGCTCTACTTAGCTGAAATGGACTATAGTAATATTCCTGATTAGAATCCCACTAATAATAGAAATGTGAAAATTTGTTTTGTTAGGTTCGATTCCCGTGTCGAGCAAAATGTATGTTTCGAATTTTCTAACATTGCTCGGTTTTGTGATCACCAATCCGCAATAGGCAAGGCCTAATCCCATCATGGTAGCGATAATTAGATTTTTATGATGGAGGCTTTTGCCCTGCAGTGGGACAGTATATAAGCTAATACTTTAGGAGACATGCCTTTATTTCGTACGACATCTTAGACTGGTCAGTATTGTAACTAAGGATGCTAGTAGTTTTTTCCTTCAGTTTTTCTTACTAACTTACATACAGGCTATTAGTTATTGCTAGAGAATAACTATAGGCGTTTGTTACGATATCTCTAGCGCAATATTATTTTACAGTATAGTAGGACTACGATCAGTAGCGCTACCATGAGTTGGCATCGAAAAGTAACGTAACGTTACTACAGTCGATAGCGAGCGAGTAAACGGGCGTCAAATAGATTTCGATTGAACACGTACGTAGGGTTTAAAAACGTTAGCGTTAGCTCGATAGCGAGTGCGTTATTTACGCAGAAAGTGACGTGCTTGTCATCACGCCCTATGTAGCTGTTTCTTTCTAACTGTACTCAAAAGACAGAGTTCGATAGATATACCCAAAAAAGCTTGATATCCACAGCCACGAAATTCAAAAATTAAGATAATCCGACTTATTTTAAATGTCTTATAGCAGTGGGTAAAGCTGATGTTTATGATGTTTTTTAAATTGTATTGGTATTATTTTTGTCAATGTGACAGACTTAGAATAAATTCTAAGATGACAGCATGGGTGAAAGACTTTATTAGGTGAATTTTAGTGGCAAAATTGAAAGTTTAGTTGCTTGTTTTAATCTCTCTCACGTCTCTTTAAACCAGTGCGCCGCAGGGGCGTGGCGTCGGCTGCAAGGACCCCTCTACCATCCTACAGAGCAGGGCACCGAGCTCGTCAGAGTCCTCCCTTGCCTCTTACGCCTCGCCGGCAGCGTAGAGGCTGTTTTCAAGACCCGTCATCCCCCATCCCCAGAAGGACCCGTACACGGATGCAGTCAGATCTAGCAAGGCAGGTTTTTGTCAGACCTGACTGAATGGCGGAATATCCAGCAAGAAACAGAGCGGGAGAGAAACAGGCTAAGAGAAGCCGAAATAAGATGTCTAGAACGATGGCAACAATTATTTGGGCAGTTTTTAGAATTAGGGAATACTTACATTATTATATTTTAGAAATAAAATACTTAAAGAATAGTTAAATAATTTTGTAATGTGTTAATATATTAAAGTATTATATCTTTTTATATCTTGTTTCTCTTGAGTTTTTAGTCTTCTTGCCAATTGGTCGCGTAATGCTCTTCCCAATAATAAGTCAGTGGCTGTACTGGCGCTTTCATTTTCTAATACCTCTTGAACAAAATGCCCACCTGAAAGTAAAAATATAATAATTAATATATCCTAACTAATATTATAAATGCGAAAGTAACTCTGTCTGTCTGTCTATCTGTTACTTTTCACGCTCAAAACTACTGAACTAAATGAAATTTGGTATGCAGATGATCTAGACCCTGAGAAAGAAGATAGGCTACTTTCTATTGCGAAAAGGGGGTTAAAAAGGGGGTAAAAAGTTACTTTTCCACGCGGACGAAGTCGCGGGCGGCCACTAGTATTTTATAAAGATCATCTCCAAAAAATCTACAATCAACATTAGATTAAATAACGTCTCTGATTGTGGCCGTAAGTATCATGTCCTACCTTGAGGTTTATACAGGATATGTCTTACCTTAGACTCCTGGGAGATTCTTTGCGTGGATGTTAAATCTGTGTAATGTGTAAGTAATACGCCAGCAAATCACACAAATCCTCAAAAACCACCGCATTAAGCCTATATTTGTGTTCAAGAGGATTCAAGATATCAGCTTGAAATTTTGCTTGTGAGTGTCGTTCATCTTGAAATGCAGCCGCCGTCAATATTGTTCCACGCTAGATATCTTTTTTCCGACATTATACTCAATATATGTTAAATATTTTGTAAAATCAAAACACCTTTTCACACCATATTGACAAGTGAGTTACTTAACTACAATCGTAAAGTATTTTTCGATACCTAACGTCAAATTTGTAACTCGTGGTATTTCGAAAACTATCGCTTTGTCTCTTTCATTGTGATGCATTTGAAAGAGACAGAGCAATAGTTTACGTTATGTCAGTTTTCAATGTCAACTCGTAGCGCTACGTAAACGCTACTCGCTAGCGAGTACGTTTACGTAGCGCGTAACTCGATACTACAGATTTTAGTTTCTCAAGTGACCGCTAGAGGCGCTGTACACTTTTTCATACATTTTTTTTACGCAGACGCTAGCGAGTTCTGTCACTGTAAACTCATGGTAGCGCTACAGAAGGCCTCTCAACGACAATGATAACGTTTTTTTCTATGGTAAAATGTCAATCAACACTGACACTTTTGTTAGGGCCGGGTTTAAGTACAAACTTTGACAGTTGGGTAACTTCAAATGTCAAAGTATGTACAACTTCAAATTCTCAATTCAGAAACCGGCCGTTAGTCGGTTCGTTTTGAGCCAGCGGCTTTTTCCTCCGGTATCCCGTACTAAAAATATGTTTTTTTCCCACTCTGTATAATTCTGTGCTTAAACCTTGTTTAATGAAATATATTCAAATAGATAATATTGTATAATTACCTCATTAACGTATCATATTATCGCAATATCTTCACGAGTGGCACAATATAACTTTATACCGTTCTGAAGGGCTCTGTTAAGCTCGAGGGCCCATATCTAAACAAAACAAACCCACAAGTAGGTTGTTCAAGTGTTGGGAATCAAGAAATTGTAACAAACAGTGGAATTAATTGAATACTTAAACTAGTAGCCTTCTCACTTCGTTTCGTTAATTAAAAAACTTCGTTATTCAAAAAACTTAGACCAGTTACTGCCTGGGAAGCAGGACCGGATCTACCTATGGGCTGGTTGGGCTGCAGCCCAGGGCGCCGGGGGTTACAATGGGCCCCTTAGATGCCGCTAAAATCCCTAAACGCTAAAGATCCCGCTACACAGCAAAAAGGTAATAAGTATTTATGTTTTTTGTGGAATAAAAAATACATGTGTAAGAATAATATATCACTATAGAAACAGTTTTTTGAAATGTTAATCTTGATACTTAGATAGGCCCCCAAGTAGTTTCAGCCCAGGGCCCCACAAATTCACGATTTGGCCCTGCTGGGAATTAAGGGACGTGTAGTCAAAGTTTGTTAACACATCCTGTATCCTTCCCACTTTGGTGAAGGAGCGTCGTTGGGGGTTTAGTCGGTAGGCCTTCAGTCTACCGGAGGAGAGCCCGACATAACCCGTCCGCCCCCCGGCAGACGGGTATGCATAAGGACGTCGGCCCATTGCACATCGGGCCGGCTATGCCCACAACGGGGAAGAAAAAAAAAGGCCAAGCATGAACTTGTTAAGAAATCGTAACGTTAAACTATCGTGCCCACGATAGGATTATGCTATTCGTACTCAGCACCAAGCACCTTCAGATCACCTGATGGTAAGACCGTCCACCTGGTCACCGTCCATAGACACCAACAACACCAGTAGAATCACAAATGCACCGCCAATCTTTAACCCCCTTTCCCCCAATTGGGCCTCCAGTACCCTCACTCACTCGAACAAACACAGCGCAGGCGCTGCTTCACGCGGTCTTATGTGAGGCCGTGGTGTCACTCCAGTTGAGACGGCCCATTCATGCCGAAGGGCTTTCTCATAAGTGTTATCTATCAATTACTTCATAAGAATACAAATTAAATAATCTCGTGAACACACAAACAAGTTGCATACCTACTAATAAATTAAGTTGTTTATTGGGTATGTATTGCATAAATGCAATAGGAACATTCTTTGTAATGTCTATTAAAAACCCAATGCTACGGGGCAAGTTAGAAGTAATACCTATATTCTTACTTCTAGCCAACCCGATAAATGTCAAACACGTTTGAATCAATGTCAAACACGTTTGGATCAATGTCAAGCACGTTTGGATCAATGTCAAATACGTTTGGATCAATACCAAACACGTTTGGATCAATATTATGTACCTACTCCCAACTAAATGGTCGATAACGCATCAGCAACTCTTCTGATCTCTATTTATGAATGGCTGTAGTGATCATAGAATAGATTCAAATATTTTTTACTTATACAGGGTGTATCTGTGAACATTTACATCCCTTTAGCCACATGTTCTAACAACTTTTCTGAACAACATCCTCTATGACTTTTGAAAATTCGCATAAAAAAATTTCATCTTTCTGTACAAAGTTGGTCACGTGTTTTTGTCATTTTGTATGGGGAGTCGAAAATTTTTTCGAAGAATTTAGAAAAATTGTTGAACAAATGTTGTTCAGAGTGGTTGACGTGGTTTAAGGGATGTAAATGTTTACAGATACAACCTGTATGTTATCACAAGGTAAATTATTTAAGAAGCGACATTAAATAAGTACCTAAGTAATAAAGAAATATAGTACCGACTTAACATAATTTTATCATAATATCTTGAACTGTAACGTACTATGAAAGAATTATCCATAAATTTATATCACACAATTGTGACAGCTAATAATTACTGCATCCTTGTTAATAGAAAAATCAACATGTATTTAAGTAAGCAACAATGTGTATGTGTAATGAACTCAAAGTAGCCACAGTAAAATAAACTAACAGTAGTAATACGATAAAAGAAAGAATAAATCAGACAACCAGCATAGGGCCACCTCGTAGGCGTCCAGCATATTGCTGAAAACCCGAAATTGTCAAAGAGTTATCTTAGTTGTATGATTTTATGAAAGTGCTGTGAACAAGTCTATTAAAACAAATATTTATTTGATCATGGGAAAGGATAGAGGACAGTTTTTGGCGTTAATAGAGTGCAAAAACAGACAACAATTATTGAATAAAAAGTAAATAAGTTTCCCGATAATTAAATATTTTTTTCCTTTCGTCTTAAAAGTGGCTGACTAGATTTATGCCTAAGATTATTATATCTATTTGATCGAAAATTCCGCCATACGAAATTACAAAGGCTTACTGGGATTGTTTTTACTATGGCGTAATTAAGTGCTTATTAATTCTGTATTGTATGGCATTACTAACTAGTTCCACACGTGAACATAATAAATAAAAAACAACAGGTACCTAGACATATCAAAGCGTAGTCAATCGAAGTCTGTATGATGTTAATTTCATATTCCTACCATCGGAAGAAAAATATCGCGAGGAAAGCTACACGTTTCGGGTAGTTTCTGAAACGTAATGATTTAGAAGGTCTGGTTAAAAGGTTGCGAAGGTCAGACGGCAGACGCTTTTTACAACTTTTGTGTAATTAGGTACTAGATGCCCCAAATCTTGAATCATGGTCTAAGCCAGCGGTCGTCACACTTTACTCTTCAAGGGCCACATATCAATATGAACATCAGGGCCCGGGCCGCAGTATATGCGTTTCAAGAGTTTTTGTATAGGTACTTATCCATAGTAGTCCACACTATTCATATGAATGCGAAAATGTATGTCTATTACTTATGTACTCAAAAACCACTAAACTGATTTCTGATAAGTACGAATAGGTATGTAGTTGACTAGTAATTAAATAAATCTACTAATAGTGCGGGCCGCACAAATAACGTCTGCGGGCCGCAGTTTGACGACCACGGGTCTAAGCACTCCCCGGGCTCTCAAAGCAAAAGGATCCAATCAGGAATTACTCTATGAAGATATTTTTTTTTTTACTTTAAAAGTTCAATAATTATTTTCAAGAAAATACTTGTTTCTATTCAGTAGGTAGTCCATTTTGCCTTCCTTCCCCTTCGTTCAATCATTTCTAATCTTACCTATCTATAAATCTGGACAAACACTGAAAGTATTTCTGATAAATAAGATAAGTTAATATAAAAAAGTTCCGATTACAATCTTATGTATCAGTGAGTTATTTATTATTTTAAATCCAAATTTTCCTGTCTGTCCACTGAGGAGATCATCAAAATAGTTAAAGGGTTATATTAAGAACACTTTTAAATATTTTTAAATTTTGTTTAATTGTGGAAGAGCCACGCTTCGGCATGTATGGGCCGGCTCGACCGGAGTGATAACACTGCCTCACAGAAAACCGGCGTGAAGCAGCCCCTGTGCTGTGTTTCGCCGAGTGAGTGAGGGTACCGGAGGCCCACCCTGGGGGGGAAGGGGATAAAAGGCTGGCAGCGCACTTGTAACTCCACTGGTGTTGCAAGTGTCCATGGGCGGAGGCAATTGCTTACCATCAGGTGATCCGCCTGCTCGTCTGCTATCTATCACCACAGAATACTTAATATGCTATCACATAAAAAAAAATACATATATATAATATGCGATTTAACTCTAAGACCCACTTCCTCTTAAATACCGTCGATTATCTGTTTTAGTGTTTATCTTAGATTATACTTATCTAAAGAAATCTTTTCATCTTATTTTGATTATTTTCAAATAAAAAGATAAATTTTACTGTGTGATCTTTACCGAAATTAAAGTACCTATGTCAAAAACAACCTAATTTACCTTTATTTCCATATAAATATTCTGATAAGTAGGTATAGGTTAGTAATCTGACAGATGTTACTACCTATTGTTGTTTTGATTTATTTTGATAAAAATGGTTTTTAATGTCAGTAACGTACGTGTATATATTTTTTTTTATGTGATAGGTAGCAGACGAGCAGGCGGATCACCTGATGGTAAGCAATTGCCGCCGCCCACTCACTCACTCACTCGGCGAAACACAGCACAGGAGCTGCTTCACGCCGGTTTTCTGTGAGGCAGTATATTATTATAATGCACTAGCGGCCGCCCGCGACTTCGTCCGCGTGGAAAAGTAACTTTTTACCCCCCTTTTAACCCCTTACAACCCCCTTAATATTATTATGTTGATAGCCTATAGCCTTCCTCGATAAATGGACTATCCAACAAAAAAGAATTATTCAAATCGCACCAGTAGTTTCGGAGATTAGCGCGTTCAAACAAACAAACAAACAAACAAACAAACAAACAAACTCTTCAGCTTTATTATATTAGTATAGATTAAGAAAGTCATGAAATTAAATGACGGGGCCCTGCCGCTTACGTCATAAAGTCTGGTAGCCCTATTGGTTAAAATACTATGGGACTCCGTAATAGTTCCTCAAGAATACACAACTTTATTGACAGAGTATAATAGGGTATTTGACTATTTTTTTTTATGTGTTTAATCAAAAGACCCCTCTATTAAAGAAACATTGTTGAAAGAATTATTTGATTCTGATTTGAATTACCTGAGATATCACAACTTTAAGAGCACATATTTTACGCGGGCCCAAAAACGCCCTATACAAATGGCTACTAACATGTGACGTCACACGCTCGTATCTTGTATGCGCGTCTAGCAAATTTTGTTTGGTAGCTATATCAAATGTTTCGTTTATGTACATAGTTTTATAATAAAAGTTTGTGTTTAATGTGTGGGTAGTTCAATGATATAATTATTTTTATAATATTATAAACTTTAAAAATGGACTTGCCCATGAAACTTTGAATGCTCACAAAACCAGCTAGACGTTATATTTTTAACTGAAAATTTAGGCTATTGGTTCTTATTTACCAATATTTTGGTAAAGTATCAATATTTTTTACTACATCGATATTAGTCAACTATTATATTATATTATACTATACGACACAACCGATATCAAAAAGGATGTTTTATTACAAGGTTACCTACGTTAGTTAAGTATATTTTTTTCAATAGATTCTCTCCATAATGAAACACGTTTGGTTCTAATAGCAATTGAGGAAATTCTTCAGCTTGTAGCAAACTGATGAGTGGTTATCTGTACCTTTTGGGCTTTTGAACAGGATCTAAAGAAATTAATTGGATAGTATCTATGGCACCTTCAGCTGGCCTCATAAATATATCAATCCTAAAAATCCTTGATTATCTTTACAGATTAGTTGATTTTTTTTATTTACTGCATGCATTTAATTTGTAATTTAGCCGATTAATGATGGCTTAACGATATTTGCAATGTTTTTCCAAATTGACTTTCCCAATCAGCGGAATCTTACACATTTGACATTCATAAACGTTCTGTATGAACTTAAATTGTATAAAGAATTTTTAATGTGATTTGATTTCGACACATTCAAATAATTTATTTACACTCGTCTTAATCAAAAATAACAAAAAATTACATGAAAGTCTAGATACTAAACCATAGTAACCCCCCAAATGACAAAACGTAGTCTAATGGGAGACTTGGTGTAATATTATGTACTTATTCTGTGACTTGGTTTAAAGATTATGCTGTCACTTTCATAAAAGTCACATATGAAACAGCATTAGTTTTAAACCATGCCTAACTACTTAGTCTCCGTTTTGTAAGAAGGGGGTATATGTTTATACAGAGTAAAATTGACGTACAGCCACACATCAAAGTATACAAAACTGTAAAATTCCTTTAATGGATTGTCATCTTACTGCCAAGCCATTAGGTTGAATATCAATGGGGTATGGGAACTAATTTTTAACCTTTTACTATTTCAAGTAATCAATTTGAATATTTTTGTAATCAAGACAGTAGTTAAGTTTTAATTAATTTTTAAACATTTTAAATTCAAGCGTATTTGTGACGTCACAAGTGCGCTACACCATATTAATAGTGTTACCACGTGCTTTTTCCCCAAATCGTGGCAAATAAATTATATGTAAAATGTTACTTGTGGGCAAAATCCCTTTTAATCGGGGGAATTTTACATCACTGTCTGACAACATTCCGGCAAAACAAAAAACAGAGAGGTATCTCTAATCAATTTTATATCACCTTTCAAATAAATGTCAACTTGGTTGGTAAGGTTTTATTGTATTACAACTAGCGCCAACTGTTGGTTCTTCCGATAGACTAAGTGTCAATCACAGTAGATGTCGCATTTATTTTATCTTGTTAGTGCAGTATGACTGAAAATTCTGCTGACCTTGGGTCAGATGAAGGTCAAACGCGATTTTATTGAAAATATCATTGATCTTATGCTTTTAAATTTTAAAAGCAATAAAATATGGTATGAAAGACAAATGCCTCGAAATGGTTTTCGATTTAGGACATGTTTGGTTTTTTTTCCTATACCCCATTGAGGAGATTTGTCAAGTTGTGGTAACCTGATGTGTCTGTACACACAATGTTGCCATGTGAGCAGTGATCGGATTATACTACCTATCTAATACCTTAACCATTAACCAGGCTATGTACCATATGAGACCACCAGATTTTGAACTTTATGCAGTTATGATAAGGTTGAAAACCAATAAAAAAAAAATATGTCTAGTTGCCTGCTTAAGGGTTAAATCTTATATGAACCTGCTGGTGAAATTAACAGTGAGCTCAATTCTAGAACTGGTTTCTTTTTTCAGTTAAAGGCTCAGCGATGGGGGAAAACATTGTGAGGAAACCTGCACGTTTCGGATAATTTCTGAAACATGTAACCATGATTCAGTTGGTCTGGTTCCCAAGGTCAGAGGGCAGTCGTTTCATTGTTTGCCAGACTCTCCAAATCCTAAATCATGGTGTAAGCGTATCTCGGGCTCCGAAGCGACAGCTTTGGATGCAACTTGCAAAGAAAGTGAATTGTCAGCAATAATGAAAACAAAAACTTACTTCTTAATTTGCACTGGCCACTTTTATCACTTTTAAAAAACGATATTTCAAAACCGTTACTTTAACCGTTATTATTATTGTTATTTTCTTTCTACCCGCTATTCAAAACTTTGAAATTCGAAGCTAATAAACTTTTTTTATTCACGTAGAGCAAAGAGTTCGGATATGTCGTGGGCAGTGATAGCGCTGGATCGCACTGCCGACACTTGGTGTAGTGATACACACAAACACGACGCTTGTGTTGCTGATAAAACTACATGTACGTAATTACGAAATATTGACAGGACGGTATAAGAGGAGATTCGGGGAACTCCGTCCATATTTTATTTATTATAGCAATTTTTTAAGGCTTGCGTTCCCCGGATTGGGCCTGCAGAATCACTTATCAAAACATAGAGCAAGCGCTGTTATAAATATCTAAAGCCTTTGTTGAGCGTGACTGTACGTTTGCTGGTGGTTGATGCCAATAAAAGGTTGACTTTTTAACTTAAAGCCTAGATGTTAATGTCGAAAGACCCAAAAGCCTTATAAAAGGCATAAAACAATTGATTTTCCATTGTGTCTGCTGTCTGGACCTTACGACGATAACATACATGGAAAATCAATTGTTTTATGCCTTTTAAAAGGTTTTCGGGTCTTACGACGCTAATGGAAGTGCAGATAAATACATCAGCCGTTGTGTAATTTTGGCGGTCAATAATAAAATCAAACAATATAAGGGTCATTCTCATTTTCCAAAAAGAAAAAGTCAATTCCATGGAGGGCAACTTTTTTCAACACTTATAATTACGAATTTCGAAATACGGCGGCTCTCGGCGAGTACTTTTCCCATGAATGCTGATACCAAATCTATTAAAACGCATCATCAATTACAGAAAAAATTGCCCTCAATGGAAATGACTCTCTCAATTACCCATAATACAAAATCTATGCTATGGTCGTATTTTTTAAGAGGTCATTTTTATAGACAACTATAAGGTCCATAGCTAAGCCGCAAAAGCTAAGGGCGATAAAATGGACACCCAGCGCCTAGCGGTACACTAGTTCAATATAAATGAAATGATATAGTCCCAGTAACCCCAGTCTCCCCACAATTACTATGATACATTATGGGCGTGTTTATTTATATTATGATTTTTATATTTACTTTGATAGAGTTTTCATGTTACTGCACAGGAAAAGCTGAAGGAAATGAATTCTAAGATTTCCAATTACTGTAGCACAGGTTTCATCATATAGCTAAGCATGTGCTGACTCGCATTCTCAATTCATACAATAAAATGTTCACAGAGGTGGACCCGTTTATATATGATAACAAGAGAGCTTTCATAGAGGCTATAATGAAGATAATCCGTTAAGTAACTACTTTTTTGTACTTTGTTTGTTTGTAATCTTTTACTTTTTTGTCTAAAATTTTGATAACTAACTAATGTATAGAATCACGTACTCAGCAGATAACCAGCTTCCTTTGTTTTGTTGTTTTACTTATGAATTTCATTTTGTCTTTGGATTGTTTAACCAAAACGTTCTTAAACTATAGCATTTGGTATACAACTGGTTCAATGTAAAGTCAAGACTTGATATATTATAAGTAAGAATATTTTTTAAGCAAATTGTGAATAACTTTTTTGGCCTAATTTATTTGGTAGTTTCTAATAATGTAATAATGTATGCTATTGTAACGGCTGTTGTTATTCCAAATAAACAAAAATAAAATAAAATAAAAATATAATAGATAAGCATAGCGATGACCGTTATTTTGCGCACTTGTAAAAAAGAAGACTTTCTATCAAAATTGGTTTCTGCTCAAGGTCATAACTACACTTTCTTGTCTCTGACTATAGGTACCTATTTCAGGCACCAGCCCTTCACTATTCTGACTACTTAAGTACATCACAACATTTGTGATTCATAATTTACTCTAAGTGCCTCGTTCAGCATCTCTGAGTAAAGTGCCAAGTTATTTTCTTGTCAATTAAAGTGGATTCGGAGAAAATTGGCCCCTGATCTTTGTGTTGAATAAATTATTTGAATTAACTAGGCCGCGGACCAGGGGCCATTTTCCTCCAAACCCACTTAAATTGAGGAATAAATTACTTAACACATTACTCAGAGATGGTGAGCGCCTAAAGGTCGATAACATAGTTGTAAGTACCTGAATTGTGATGGGATAATAAAAACTTAGATTTATTAAAGACTGTCGGAAAACAAGAAATCAAATTACGGAAACATTGTGAGGTTTCTTTGAAGGATCTAGGCACAAAGTTTCAAGCCTACATGTATGCAAGAAATTATTAACAGGAAGAACTGGTTTATGTCACTTCCCGAGAATAATAAAAATAGTTTACCTAAGTATAAGCAGGATGTATAGGTACAATCGAGGAAATTGTATGTTTAGCAGTTGAAATTCTACTGTCTTATAAGGGATAACTTTAATTAACAATTCAATTGCCTTATTATTTATTATTTTAAAGGCAAGCCTTTACCTATGAAGGGAAACCAAAAATAGCACCTACTGGGTGGACCACTTAGTCTATGTGAAAATATAAACAAACTGTATTTGTACATAAAATAACTTAGAGCTGTTAAAACACAATAAGAAAACATGACCAACAAACCCTCCTCCCTTTTCGGGACATAACCCAATTCCACTTTGATCCAATAGATGGCGTTATGCGCTGACTACATCGCGCTAGTGTTTCGTTTTTTCAGTCGATGTCTATATATTTTTACCTCTTTATTATTAGTATGGAACATAGGTAAATAATATTAAATAGGTTTAGTCATTAAGAATAGACATAGTAATAACCACATTGTTGGTAAATTAGCTTAAGATCAATATTAACTTGGTAAGTAAACAGTCTTAGCAAGAACATAACGCCTGTACTTAATTTAATAGGTTTCAACTTAATAGCAAATAACTTAGCAGGCTGCGCTAAGAAATGATGTGTGAATGCATAGTAATGCTCGTTAATTAAAGATTTGCATTCAATACTTCCATAATAAATACTATAAGAGCTATGGTGGCTCAGTGGAAAAGTTGTGAGTTTTTAACCGACTTCAAAAAAAGGAGGAGGTTCTCAATTCGTCTGTATGTATATTTTTTTTATGTATGTTCACCGATATTTTCGTCAATTATTATAGACGGATTTTAAAATTATTATTTTTGATGGATAGAGGTCACTTCTGAGGTGGTCCCATTTTCACCAGGTCAGGATCTGATGATGGGATCCAGGAGAAATCGAGGGGAACCCTCACTTATAGGCACATCGTTTTACATATTTTCTGAAGTTATATTGGCATTTGCTTCTAGCAATCATAATGTTATGCTGCTGCTACTAGTATCTACCTACTCGTACTTATTTAACTTTTGAGACACAAAAACATATTTTTAACTTTTTAGAGTGAGATCACTTTGAAGGCGGTTTTATTTTTTGTTAATTAAAATTTTAACTAACGGGAAGTTATACGTTTGCATCCGAACATACATGTGGCCCGCCCTCACTCCGTTTCGGTACTTAACCAATAGATGGCGCTGAAAGTCGATAATATCGCGCAAGCGTTTCGTGTTTTCGGTTTACCTATAAGTTTTAACGTGGACTACGAGATCAACCCTTTAGTAAAAAGGTAGTATAGAAGATATTAAGTCAACCTTTGGGTCAAGCAGAAAGGACGAAGATGCGGCGAAAGGAGAACTTAAGTTATTATTGCAATTCACAGATTATTTAAATAGATAATCTTTATGTCTATTAAAATAAATGTCAATATGTTTACTTAAGTAACAATTAAGGTTTACTTAACGTCTCTGAGTGCGGCAGTAAGACTGAAAAATTATCCACTTTCTTACCTTATATCCTGGAGAGAGCGATGGCTAGCACGCGTCCGCGCGGTCCCGGGTTCGAGCCGACTGTGTCCTCCAATCATTCCATTACCTAGTTATTGATAATCTCCCTCAAACAACTCTAGCCAATGAAAGAATACGGTAAATTATACTATCGGGTTCCGTACAAAAGTACCTTATAAGAATATACTTCACCACCTTCTATGCACTAGACACTCTCGCCTGAAAAAAAACTAGATTTTTTCGGCCGGTCACTAATCAAACCTATCCTAACCAGCCAGAAGTGACGAGCAAAAAAATCTCGAAATTCTCAGGCGATTTTTTTCGGGCGAATTGTCACTACTCCGACTAGATGCCTGTTCAGACCAAATATTTTTGCAGACCAAAGATTTGCTTCAGACCAAAAAACATCGCAAAATCCATACTACATAATATTATTAATGCGAAAGTAACTCTGTCTGTCTGTCTGTCTGTTACTCTTTCACGCCAAAACTACTGAACGGATTTAAATGAAATTTGGTATACAGATGGTCTAGACCCTGAGAAAGGACATAGGCTACTTTTTATTGCGAAAAGGGGGTTGAAAGGGGTTAAAAGTGGGGTAAAAAGTTACTTTTCCACGCGGACGAAGTCGCGGGCGGCCGCTAGTAAAATATAAGTAAGATTCTAAATCATTTTTTGTAGTTATCTGATAAGTGGCAGACGAACAGACGGAAAAAAAACCTGGGTGTGTGTGTGTATGCGCGTGTGGGTGGGTGGGGATGCAGATGGGTGGACGGTGAGGATGTGTGAATGTTCATCATCATCATCATTTCAGCCAATAGACGTCCGCTGCTGTAGGCCTAACATGCGCACCGCGACGAAATTTTGTCGACTCTCGTTCGCGAGAGCGCATCCTCTATCCCGCTCATCGCTCAGTCAGGTGAGCGAGAAGCAACTTGCGCCGACACAATACGAGTGTCGACAAAATACTACTACGGCTGGACATAGGCCTCCCCCAAAGTTCTCCACATAGATAGGTCCTGTGCCACCCGTATCCAAGGGACTTCCGCGACCTCCTCCGTGCGAATGTTAAAACATATCATAATCTACCACTGGTTCGGAACGTCGATTGACGAAGTGAAGATAAAGGAAAGTTTATAAAAGGGTTTTTTATTGCAATAAGGACCCCTAATGAACAATATTGTATCACGCGTGAAACACATTGCAGAGTGGAGGACCCTTGACAATATGCCGATTTTCCGATGAAGCGCATGACCCATCATGGAAATATTTACTTGCACTCTGATTCAAATTAATACCAGGAATTTGAACTTACATTACTCATTGACGGCCTCGATGGCGCAGTGGGTAAAGTGCTCGCCCGAAGCGCGAAAGGTCCCGGGTTCGATTCCCGGTCAAGTCAATTTAGGAAACTACGTTTTCTAAATTTTTTTATTCTGGGTATTCTGGGCTGACGCCCCCAGTTCATTATCGTCACCTGGTACTCATGTCTCATAGTACAGAGGTTGACCTAGTTTGAGACCAGGGTGATTAGTGTGATTGTCTGGCGCATTATTTATTTACCATTATTTTTATACTAAAGGCGATAAACGAGCAACATCTTAAAAAGTGCGCTGCTAACCTTAAAAAAAGTCTTGACGTTTTTTAGCAAGTTAAATGAACTAGGTATTTAAATCTTTTACTTATCATCATCAGCAACCTAAGTTCGTCCACTGCTGGACATAGGTCTCCCCTAATGCACGCCACCGCTCCCGATTTTCGGCCACTCTCATCCAGCCCACTCCAGCCAGCCTTCGAATGTCGTCATCCCATCTTGTAGCAGGGCGTCCAACACTACGTTTTTTATACTAATTTATAAAGAGATAGTGGCCCGCCCTCACTTCGTTTCGGAACAGTAGTTCCACTGTCTCCCAATAGATGGCGCTGGCCGTTGATTGCATCGCGCCTGTGTTTCGGGTTTTCGGTTTACCTATAAGGCCCGGCGTGGCATATGAGACTAACCTCTTTATAAATAGTATAGATAAATTATGTAGACATCAACAAATCTGATAAACGAACCGAAAAGGCGAAACACTGGTGCAGTGCGATGGAATCAACGCCCTGCGCCATCTATTTTTAAGAAGTGGAACTAATGTTCCGAAACAAAGTGACAGCGGGTCACTACTTAGTAAATAAATAAATCTAAACAACATCACATACATTGCCCTGGTCCCAAACTAAGTCTAATTCCCCTGTGCTATGGAAACCAGAAACAACGAAGGAACCACAAACACCCAGACCGTACACAAATATCTGTTTCATCAATAAATATTTGTGTTGGTGAGTCGAACCATATCGCTCTTAAATAACTGGGTAGAAGAGCTAAATAATTCCCTACATCAAGTAGAAATGGGGTTTAAGCCCCCCACTGATATGTGTAGGTACATATATCATTTAGAATGCATAGGTATCCAATCTACTTATGGTATCTTTTTATCAGCCCACTTGGGGTGGAATAATCCCTACCCATTTTACTTACTGATAGCTTTCAAGGTTAATTACATTATTTCAATCATAGATACATAATTCACTATCTGAAATGTCTAGTCTTCTAATCTAAAATTGCAATCTATCTTCTTCTATCTTCTATCTATACTATTTATAAAGAGATAACTTCTATAGACAACGACAAGGCTTATAGGTAAACCGAAAACACGAAACGCTTGCGCGATGTAATTTAGCACAGCGCCATCTATTAGTTCTTTTCTGAATTACGGTCCCGAAGCGAAGTGAGGGCGGGCCACTAGTACTATTAATAAAGAGGTAACGCCTCGGCCTGTGACTGACTGACTGACTGACTGATCTATCAACGCACAGCCAAAACTACTGGACCTAAAATCATGAAATTTGAAACATAGGTAGTTCTTACTATGTAGGCGCACACTAAGAAGGGGTTTTGCGAAATTCACCCCCTAAAGGGGTGAAAGGGGGGGTTTACGTTAGTATGAAAGTCTTTCAATTTTGATGTTAGAGATTTGAAAATTTGGATTATGGCTGTTTATCAAAAATAAAATTTGACCTGTTTTAGTTTTTTTTTAATTTCAAGCCATTAAGGGGTAAAATGGGGGTTAAAACAATGTATGGGAGATTTATTATTTTTAAAGCTAGAGTCTTGAAAATTGGTATTTAGGTTTTCCATACAAATTAAATGAAAGTAATTTCAGCATTTTTTTTTTCTTCAGCTTACAAAGGGGTGAAAGGGGGTTAAAACTTCGTATGGAAAATTCGTCATTTTTAAAGCTAGAGCTTTGAAAATTGCTATTTGGGCTTTGCATGCAAATGTAAAGAAATTGAATTCGGCATTTTTTTCTTCAACCTAAAAAGGGGAGAAAGGGGGATAAAACACCGTATTGTCAATTTTAAAGCTAGATTCTTGAAACTTGGTATTTGGGCTTTGCCTACAAATGTAATGAAAGTGAATTCTTTATTTTTTCTTCAACCTAAAAAGGGGGGAAAAGGGGGTTGAAACGAAGTATTGTCATTTTTTGAAGCTAGAATCTTGAAAATTGGTATTTAGGCTTTGCATATTATTTTATAAAAGTCCCCCCTTCCCCTTATAGGGGTGAACGGGGGAACTGATTAAATTTGACAAAGTAAAGTTATAGAGTTTCCAACATTTTTTAAATCAAATCTTTTTGAGATTCCTTCATTAAGGTTTACGATCACCAAAATTATCAATCCTATAAGTATCAGTAAAATTTATTTTTGCTAATTACTTTGATTGTTGTGAATTCTACTTCGTTCAAAAAAATAAAATACCGAAGCGAAGCGAGGGCGGGCCACTAGTTGTAAGATAATCAAGATACTAAGTAAGTAATTATTTATTTTAAAGGTTATGATTATTTATCTATTCTTTATATTTTCTTCTGGTGTAGCTGGTGCCCATGAGCGGCAGTGATCACTTACCATCCAGAAGACCCGTCTTTTCGTTTTAATGTCACGTTAATTATTAATACATAGGTAATAGGTATAGTGGTTAAAGCACCAGTTCAGACGCAAGGGTCACGGGCTCGATTCCCGCATCAACCATTTTTTTTAATGAATAAATGAACGACAGCTGGAGGTTTTTCTTTGACTTAACGAGGAATTGAATGTGAAACTCTCCGCTCTTCAGCACAATACTTTCTGCGTGCCTTACTAATAATACTTTTATGATAAGTTTACCAGCGAACCTTAGTAAAACCCTTAAACCTTTACAAAACCCTACAAATTACGATACATATTGATTTGGCCAGTGTGTTACCAATCGTCATAAATAACGTTCGGATACCAATACAAATAAAATCTCTGTACAGAAAATACATATAGAACCTTTTTGCTGAAGAAAAAATGAAACCAATAAATGTTCCGCCATTTTCTTTTCCCCGTCATTTGTCAGTCAAAATTCCTACCGAAAATGCGAGGCCAATACGAAAATCTAAAGTTATTCCGAGTGTTCAAACCCAGCCAAATTTAAACTATGGCTTGCCACACGAAAGTAATCCCCAATAAGATGAAACTAGACGAAGAATTGGCTATAAAAGGGGCTCACTTACTTGGACCGAGTTTGGAGTCAAAATTCGATGAACTGCGCTACGAAATCGTTCACAAAATTGAGAAGGAGTTAATCGACTCTCAAAATGCAAGGGACTATATCTCACAGAAGTACGACGAGTTGTGTAGCAAGATTCAGTACTTGACGGAGTTGGATGCTACTGTGACAGGGTTCCGCACAGATGTGAAAGCGATAGAGAAGCAGATGGCCGAACTGTCGGCGCGCGTCTACGACGTCGAGAAAAGAACCATCTGCAAGGATAGTCCTTCCATCTCCTCTTCCATGTTCTAGTCCGTAATGTTTAGTCTTTCGTGTGGTCTTAAATAAATTTTAGTTTGCATTTTGGTTTATTCATTATTTTTCCTTTTAAATAAATTCACACCATAATATAATAAATAAATTCACACAAAATCTCATACTTACATTGACCTGACTCCGTACTTAGTGGCTTACTACAGATATCAGACAAAGCATCACAATTTTTCCCACTTTATACATTCTTCTCTCTCTAGCATTCTCACAGTCTCTTTTTCCCTCGATCACATTTACTCTGATGTGCTTTCACAGACCTTTGTGCCTCACAGAAAAACTAGCGTGAAGCAGCACCTGTGCTGTGTTTCGCCGAGTGAGTGAGGGTACCGGAGGCCCAGCCGGGGCGGAAGGGGATAAAGGGTTGGCTGCGCACTTGTGACTTCACTAGTGTTGCAGGTGTCCATGGGCGACGGCATTGCTTACCATCAGGGGATCCGCCAGCTCGTCTGCTACCTATCACATAAAAAAAGGATACGAAGAAGATATTCAAGGGCCAATCACCTGAGTGCTAAATCTTGTCTCAGTGCCAATGTGAGCCGTGTGACGGCACGTGGGTTTGTTGACGATCTGTTTGGCCGATTGTGAATGGCGTGACGACCTGAAATCGCAGCATCATCCATAGTTGTGAAGTCATGAACTATTTCTGGTCTGGTCATGACCAGTGATAGAAGTATGGTCCTTTTAAAGGTAATATGATAACAGTGTCTTTTTTACGTGATAGTCTGCCAACTGTCACGTAAAAAAAGACATAAAAGGTAAGCAATTGTAAGATTAATGTTGCTGAACAAATATTTTTTTATCTACTTATTTCTATACTATTTATAAAGAGATAACTTCATTCAGAGACAACGGTAAGGCTTACAGGTAAACCGAAAACACGAAACGCTTGCGCGGTGTAATTGGACACAGCGCCATCTATTGGTTCATTTCTGAATTACGGTCCCGAAGCAAAGTGAGGGCGGGCCACTAGTTCTATTATACGAGTGTTAAATTGCCGCCGTCATAGGCTTTTGGGATCAGTTTTTCCAAACGCTTCCAGTATGCAATTCAATCATAGCTCTAGAGCTATGATTGTAGCCTAGGCCCTATATTTTGAGTTCTTCAGTCCGTTCTGTTGACTCAACGATTATGTATCTAAACTATGACACACAACCATTTGTTGGGTATGTGTTATTCACATTCATGTAATAATTTAATCAAATCTCAAGTGGCGCTACTTTGATTCGATAGGCAGTAGCAGATTGCACGCAATAACTCGTTTTTGCTGCCAATAGTACAATAAATAAGTGTTATCTATTATAGTAGGTATATTAGGGTTGCCAGGCATCTGGGCAAAGCCCGCAAGGGATTATGGGACAACTTGCCCGAGAATGCCAAGATTTTGGCCGGTCACTGTTCTAACCTAATCTAACCAATATTTTTGGGAGTTTTTTAATAGGTACTGACTCAACTCAACTAAACGAAAAAATACTTCTTTTTGTGGACTTACATAGTTCCGCGCACGGTATAAAAAATACTTATTGGTGAATTTAGGTTAGAGCAGTGACGAGCAAAACATCTTGAAATTCTCGAGCGAGTTGTTAACTACCCCCTTTGCAAGAGTCCTTATTTTTGGAATCCCGAATGTTGAAAGAAATGAGGCTAGAATGGCGTCAAGACATCAAGTAGGAAGACATGACAAAGAGTGGCTGGAAAATATAAAGCTCAGAAAAAAAAAGGATAGAAAAAGCTCCGACATGTCTTGTTTCCCCCAGCGGATTCAGGGTGGATTTACGATTGATGTGGCAAGATATGCTGAGCAGCAAAGGGCTATAGAGCCCTACGACAAACGAACGACAAAGATGGCTACGCTAGGAGGTTGAACTATCATCTTCAAAGATGTTGTGGCAAATAAAATTATGATGAGGCTAAAATGATGATGGATGATGATGATGATGGTTAAAGCCGAACATTGGCTTTTTGGTTGCATGTCCGGCCAAATCAGACGATGTCCAGCGTGTCCAGATTTTGTTATACTTCTTGTGCAGGGGACTACGACGGGCCTCCGAGGGACTTCTCCCCTCGTAAACGATGTCACCAGAGACCTTCCCCCCTTTATAGATGACTAGCGGCCGCCCGCGACTTCGTCCGCGTGGAATAGTAACTTTTTACCCCCCTTTCAACCCCTTACAACCCCCTTTTCGCAATAAAAAGTAGCATATGTCCTTTCTCAGGGTCTACATTATCTGTATACCAAATTTCAGTTAAATCCGTTGAGTAGTTTTGGCGTGAAAGAGTACCTAACAGACAGACAGACAGAGTTACTTTCGCATTTATAATATTAGTATGGATGCTGCAAGTCGCTGAGTCTGCTCCCGTCTTGTTTATAGGCTGTCGGCCTTTTCACTCAAATATCCGGCGAAACTGGTTGGATAATGTCCGACATTTCTTTTATAAGAGCTGGCAACCCTAAGTAGGTAGCTAGCTAGAATAATGTAATAGTCCTGATAGTTGTTAGTCATACACCTCATAAACACTTTGTATGCTTGTTAAGATTGGATGAGATATATCATTTTATTAAACCTTGTTTAAGTGTGTGGGTAAAAAAGTAAATAGATTTTAATAAAATACTTACCATAAGTATTTTTTACCAAGTTCATAAAGGAAGGGGCTATCTGGGGGCACGGCAGTTGCAGTTCAATAGATTTTAAGAATTTTCTACAAAAAGGAATGAGATCCCATCAAAAACAATACTTGTCAAAATAACCTAGTCTCGCAACTACCGTAAAAAGTGGTGAGATCCATGTTTTGCCGAGTCGGTTATTCATTTATTGACTTGGCAATCACATTAAACAACTATCTATTAACTATCAATTTAATGCATTACTTGTGAGATATTATTGCGTGATTGCCAAGTCAATAAATGAATAACAGACTTAGTAAAACATGGATCTCACCACTTTTTATGATAGTTGCGAGACTTAGTTTTTTTGACAAGTATTGCTTTTGATGGGATTTCTATGACCGATCTCTAGTTGTTTTTAGGTCACTCCCAAATTTTAAACTCCCCTATACCTACCCGGATTGGGCCTTTGGAACCCTCACTTAATTAAATTGAAAAAAAAGGTTAAATTTTTTAGAAATTTAATTAATCTAATAAAATAACAATAACTATTATGTTTAACTAAATTACAAATTATAATAAAAAGATAACGAAAATAATTTAATTTATGCAATTTACATCATCTTTGGCACATTTTTGTTCTTATATCTACCTAAGTACCTTTGGTTTGGTGTAGAGTGTCACTCTTGCTCTGTCCTTCAATAATAAAATGAAAGAGATGGCAGCAATCCTCAGTGTTTAAATTTTATTAATGAAAATTGTTATACAGGGTGTATCTGTGAACATTTACACCCCATAACCAATGTTCTACTAAGCATTCTAAATAACGTTTTGTTCAATATTTTTTGGAAATTCACATAAAAAAAACAACTTTTCATACAAAGTTGGCCACGTTACTTGTTCATTTTGTTTGGGGAGCCGAAAAAATTTACGAAGAATTTCCAAATGTCGTAGAACAAATGTTGGTCAGAGTGGGTAGAAGATGAGATTAAAGGGATGTAAATGTTCACAGATACAGCCTGTATAATTAGATAGAACTAGTTACATACATATTGGGTATTATATTATGTTTCATTGAGCGCCAGCGCAACAAGAATTGTACTTTTTTTAAGTTAGGTGGCAAGCGAGAAAACGAATCACCTAATATTAAGAAATTGCCGTCGTCCAACACCAAGTGCCCTGCCAACATTTTAGGTCCTCTTTTAGCCGCTTTTCTGTGAGGCTCATCACTCCGGTCCCGTCGGCCCATTCATGCCGAACCGTAACATTTTAAATTACATTTAGGTATACTTTTTATTTATGGGCAGTCGTAGTGTAAAAACACACCATACCATTTAGCTTTACATACAAAATACAGCATGTTTATAAAATTCTCTCTTTAGGCAACTACTTTAAATGTTTATACCCATCTTTACATTAGCAAAGCGTTCTAATCTAACTTGGACCTTTCTAGTCTACCCCAAAAGGTCATAGGTCATCTTGTACAAAAAGCTTAATTTCTACAATTATGTACGAGTATAAATAATTTTCATAGACCACAGAAACAACACGAAACAAGGAAGGTGAACGACGAAGTCAACAGTCGACAGTTTGGAGTTTGGACGCCTCCTCGACACATTTCTTTTTGACAAAATTATCTACATAGGTATTATATTCTTTGTTTAGCGATTGTTTTCTAAAACACAAGAAATAACGTCGTAAAAAAGAAAGACCCAAAAGCGTTTTAAAAGGCATAAAACAATTGATTTTCCATTGTGTCTGCTGTCTGGACTTTTCGACGTTAAAATAAACTTATTTAAAGTCTAATGATCAAAAATCTTGTTTTCATATTAGCTCGGATCTTTGCCAATAGATGGCGCTAGGTGTCGATTACATCGCGCAAGTGTTTCGTCTTTTAGGGTTACATATAGACCTGACATTGTGTAAATTTGTAACATTGTATAAATACTTAGTATAGATTAGCACCTAAATAGGTACTAATTTGTTTCTGTGATCTGTGATTATTTAGATGCCTTGAGGTTTCAAATTGGTCCCTAACGATTTATCTAATATTAATGTTCATGTATTATTTGTTTTATGTACATTATCATTAACGAAAAAGCTTTACATTAACATTTTATGTTAATTAATTTATTGTCAATAGTGGCCGCCCGCAACTTCGTTTGCGTGAACTTTATGACTCTTGACATAAAGATGATTATTTAAATAGAATTTAACAAAAATATTACTTACTAGTGGCCCGCCCCTCGCTTCGCTTCGGTATGTTATTTTTTTTGAACGAAGTAGAATTCACAACAATTAAAGTAATCAGCAAAAAGATATTTTACTGATACTTATAGGATTGATAATTTTGGTGATCGTAAACCTTAATGAAGGAATCTCAAAAAGATTTGATTTCAAAAATGCAGGAAACTCTATAACTTTACTTTGTCAAATTTAATCAGTTCCCCCGTTCACCCCTATAGGGGGGGACATTTATAAAATTTCTATGCAAAGCCTAAATACCAATTTTCAAGATTCTAGCTTCAAAAAATGACAATACTTCGTTTCAACCCCCTTTCCCCCCCTTTTTAGGTTGAAGAAAAAAATAACGAATTCACTTTCATTACATTTGTATGCAAAGCCCAAATACCAAGTTTCAAGAATCTAGCTTTAAAATTGACAATACGGCGTTTTATCCCCCTTTCTCCCCTTTTTAGGTTGAAGAAAAAAATGCCGAATTCAATTTCTTAACATTTGCATGCAAAGCCCAAATACCAATTTTCAAAGCTCTATCTTTAAAAATGACGAATTTTCCATACGACGTTTTAACCCCCTTTCACCCCTTTGTAAGCTGAAGAAAAAAAAATGCTGAAATTACTTTCATTTAATTTGTATGGAAAACCCAAATACCAATTTTCAAGACTCTAGCTTGAAAAATAATAAATCTCCCATACATTGTTTTAACCCCCATTTCACCCCTTTATGGCTTGAATTTAAAAAAAAACTGAAACAGGTCAATTTTTATTTTTGATCATCAACCATAATCCAAATTTTCAAATCTCTAACATCTAAATTGAAAGACTTTCATACTAACGTAAACCCCCCCTTTCACCCCTTTAGGGGGTGAATTTCGCAAAACCCCTTCTTAGTGCGCGCCTACATAGTAAGAATTACCTATGTTTCAAATTTCATGATTTTAGGTCCAGTAGTTTTGGCTGTGCGTTGATAGATCAGTCAGTCAGTCAGTCAGTCAGTCACAGGCCGAGGCGTTACCTCTTTATTAATAGTATAGATTATAAATGTTCGTTTATAGGTTAATAGATTTTTAAGGCGGCTCATTAATATTTCATACAAAATGCTAAGGAATGGAACAACTGGCCGGCTTTTGTATTTCCAGAGAGCTACAATTTGGGTGTCTTTAAGTCGAGAGTGAATAGGCTTCTTCTGGGAAAGCACGCTACATCTTAAACCTCATTGTCACTCTCCATCTGGTGAGATGAGGTACAAATACAAATACAAATAGTTTTTTATTTCCAAAAGAACATGTAACATTGTTGAGCATTACAGTAGGTCAAGTGCAAACCCATTTAATATTTAAAATATCAACTTCTAATGAACCCCCAAATTATTTTTATTCCATTAGGGGATGTAAGTATTCTATTAAAGTTTGAATCTTATATTTTATCCATCAATTCTGTCAAAGAATGTGTACCTATGCAAAAGTTGGAGTAAATTGGGCCAAGGAATCACGTAGTCCCATGAACAAACTTTGAACCCCCTTTTCGCTCCATTAGGGGTTTAAGTTCGGAATATCCTTCCTTATAGGATCTCATCCAAAAATGCTCATCACATTTGACAATTTTCCATTCCATTTCATTCCATATTTGTTATAGTGTAGCTGGGCTCTTAGAGGTCCAAACCAGATGTTCCATGATTTTTGATTTTTTTCCATGGCATTATAAACTGCTCATCAATCTGAACAACTTTTGTTAAAGTGCCATTAACCTACCTCTTATAGTTTAGCTGGGCTGTTGTGGTTCTACATCAAGGAGCCTGGTCTTCAAAATTTAATATACCCTATAAGTTGCCCTGATGTTACAGCTATACAATAAAAAAAGTTTCATTCGAATTGGTTCAGTAGTTTCTGAGATTAGCGCGAACAAACAGACAAACAGACAAACAGATAAACAGACAAACAGACAAACAGACAAACAGACAAACAGACAGACAAAAATTTTAAAAATCATTGATTCATGTTCTGTTACTGTTTTTTAGTCGTCCTAAGTTATTTTGAGATAAATATCTTCAATGTACAGACACAGCTTTTTTACATTTTTATTATATGTATAGATTCCAAAAGCAAGTTCATGGTTATGACATATGATTTTATAAAAGCGTATCAATTGTATACTTCATTCCTAATTTCGTATCATCATCATGATATTCTCTTTTCTTGCATTGGTGGATTTATCTTTTCTTCCACAACTGGTCTCGTGTCTCCTTTAAAACGGAAGACTAAACGGCCATACACAAACAACTTCACATACATTGCACCCACTTAACGTTGCCACTGCAACAGAGTCCCTACATGAAACATTAAACGCACAGCTCTTGAGTATTGTATCTTATATATCTTCATACACATCTTACGCCCTCTTGCCAGCAAGAATGGCTTGGATCTGAGACATGGTCTTCCCCTTCGTCTCCGGAATGAGGAAGAACACGAAAAATATGCAGAGAACCATCACACACGCGAAAACCAGAAGCAGCTGTAAATACCAATGGCATCCTTCATGAGAGGGAAGCAGAGAGTGACGATAAACACGAGGAACCAGTTGATGATTACAGTTAGTCCTGACGCGGTGCCCCTCAGCTCGACGGAGAAGAGTTCGGCCATCATCATCCAGGGTATCGGCCCGAAGCCCATCGAGAAAGAGATGATGAATAAGACGAGGCAGACTAGAGGGAGCCAGCCGATGGCGGACAAATTCGTAGTTTCCTGGATTTTGAAGTAGACGCCTAGAATGATAAGGCAGATGCCCATGATGATGCAGGATTGGAGGAGCAGGATTCTTCTGCCAGCGCGTTCGATGAGTAGTGAAGAGACGTAGGTAGCGAGGGTTTGGACGACGCCTACGATGATGGTGGCGATTGCGGGGGGGATGTCGGAGCCGGCGGACTGGAAGATGTTGTTGGTGTAGAAGATGACGGCGTTGATGCCGCTGAACTGCTGGAAGAACATGAGGCCGAGGGAGCAGATGAGGGCGGTGCGGGGCGCGCGGCTGGTCACCAGGCTGGAGATGCCGGCGCGCTGGCGGGACGCGTTGTCCACCTGCAATGAGAAATGTATCATAAATACTGAGTTAAAACTCGCAACATTAGCGGTTTTAATACCCGACCTGGCACAACGGACCCATGAGTCTAAGTGCGGAAACATGAGTTCACTTTACATTTTACGGTAGATTACAAAATATGACATTCATAAATCTGTACCTAAAGGACATAAGTAAACTGAATAAAGACATTTTGATTTGATGTGTCACTAACCTAATCTCAGTTCAAAGTCAATGATGTTTATTGCATTCATGAATGTTACAAATAAAGGTGATTCCAGTGCATCTTGTTACCCTCTTGGGCCTAGCTAACACAAATTTGCCATTGTTCTGCAATCTTTAGCTCAAATACTCAAATTATAAAACTCACGTCTTTCTGCATGTCTTCCAGTTCAACGGTGAGGTCGGCATCAGGCCCCCGCAGCCAGCGCAGAGACCTCTCGGCCTCATTGCGCCGATTCTTACCCAGAGGTACTGAGGAGTTTCTGGCATCCACCTGGAAGTCGGAGGAAATCCATGAATATTTACCAACTTGATCTATAGGTACATTGTGGAGAAATGGTCTAGAAAGAGGACAAAGACTATTGAACAAATTGACTGATCGACCGATTTTAATAGACCAGCGTGCCAATTTCCAAACTATTCATAGAAAAAAATGTACGTCTAAACAATGCAACCGGGGTTACAGCGTTTTATAATAATATGCACTAAATGTATCTACTTGATGTAAGCTTTGAAAGACAGTGTGATGTCACAAGTCTATTTAAAGTTGTGGGAATGCCCACAGTACCCACTGTAACAAACAAACGGAAACAAATATAATATTTAAATATATATTACACCCAGACACTGAACCCCACCCTGTATTTGCCCAGGGTGTGATGAACACTTGTTCAGGGTCTGGGTGTAATGTAATTAAGTATTAGGTGTTTCCTCTGTTGTCTGATATCAGTAGGTAACATTAGTACGGAGCCAAGTAAATGTATGAGATGTTGTAAGAATTTATTTACGTAACCTACCAGAAAACAATGACGAGCAGCGGAGGCAGCACGGCTGAGATGATGGAGAGCGTCCGCCAGTGCGTCCAGCCGCCGACGACGAAGGTGAACAGGATGCCAACGGTGAGGAACAGCTGGAAGAACGCGCCCAGGGACCCTCGGATGGAAGTCTCGGCGATCTCGCCGATGTACATAGGAGCTGCCACGCAGATGCCACCTGGAAATAAACAGATGGAAAATTAAAAACGATTAAAGAAGTTAGAGAAGACGAAACGAAACGTTTAGAGAAGACGAGAAAATCTTTCTTTGCATCTGACTTGATTTGACGTTCAGATTTTTTGTGTTAGAAAAAAAAAAACAATTAAAGTAACAAACGTAGGTACAAGGTGGACCGACGATCTAGTGAAGGTCCCGGGAGTCCCTTGGATGCGGGTCGCACAAGACCGATCTGTGTGGAGAACTTTGGGAGAGGCCTATGTCCAGCAGCGGCCTACGTCTATTAGCTGAAATGATGATAATGATGATGAAGAAACGTACCAGTTCCAAGACCAGCGAAGAACCTTGCTGCGATCAGCATACCGGCTCCATTGGCGAAGATGATGAGTAACCAGTTCAGCATGAAGGGGACGGCGAGCAGCAGGATCGTGGGTCGCCTGCCGACCTTGTTTGCCAGGTAGCCTACTGGCAACGCCACGATCAGCGCACCTATGGCTAAGACGGAGGATACCAGGGAACCTGAAATAGTAGACTGTGGTGAATAAAGGAGTATAAAATAACAGGGCCGGATCTACCTATGGGCTGTTTGGGCTGCAGCCCAGGGCCCCGGCGTTACAAGGGGCCTCCCAGATCCCGCTAACTTAGATAGGCTCCCAAGTAGTTTCAGCCCAGGGCCCCAAAAATTCTCGATCCGGCCATGTAACCTAGTCATACAAATTGTTTACGATAAGTATAGTACCGTATGCGTATCGTAAACTGAAGAGCTCTCTCTATCGTACATAGTAAACACGTAAAATTGACAGTGCAAACGTCAGAAAGAACAGCCTATCGTAACGTAAGCGATTAGTCCACAGATTACAAAACTAACGTAGGTATCAAATCTTTAAGGCAAGAGTGAACAGGCATCTTCTAAGCAAAACGCGTGTCATCCTAGTCCTTTCTATCAGGTGCGATTGTGGTCAAGCGTTGGCCTATGGTCTAATAAAAAAAAATACATAGGTACTTATATTTTTTTTAAGGTAATGTCTACAAAGGTACTTCGTGTTGAGTACTAGCGGGATAAAACTACTTATAGTGTAAGTAAGAGTTAGTAACGAGGGCACGAAACCAATTATATAATCTGTGACGATACGTTAACAGTTCGATGCTTTAAAATGTTTGTGCTGGTCTTTCTCGGCAGTATTCTAAAGGCCCGAATTCTGTGCTATGGGGCACAACATTGTAAGTAAGTGTTTCTCGAACTCCTCAAAATAATATGACCCCTATTATTTGCTGTCATATGTTTACAAAATCATTACCAGATCAGCTGAGGTTCTTGGCTATCTCCCAAGCTTAGACGTAATGTTTTGCACGATTCTGCAGTATTATCGTGGGTGTGAGTAGTGCGAAAATATGCGGCAGTTATGTGGAATAGAAAATTTCTGCGTGAACCACTTTCCAGCTGTTGTTGTAAAGAATAATTTCATGATTAGTACATTAACCGTCTCAGAAATCTCAGAAAAACACGACATTAAGTTTATTTTACTCAAAGCACTTTTTAAAAAGTCATTAGTTTTGCATTCTGCGTATATCGTATAACCCAGTTGCAAAGTTTATCATTACCCGATTACTTTTATAAACATACATTAATATTTTTTCTGAGATGAGATTATAAGTCCAAAGCTGCCGCTTAGATTAGACCATGATACCTACAGGATTTGGGAGTCTGGTAATTAGGTACAGCAACTCCAAAAATATGTATACATTTTAGGACCTTGTCACAATACGCTAAAAAAGTAGAGGTCATTCTACTTTCTTATATTATGTATTGTGACAAGGTCCTAAAGTGTATACATATTTTTGGAGTTGACTGTACAATGAAGCGACTGCCGTCTGACCTTCGCCACCCTTTAACAGGGGAACCATACCAACTGAATCATGGTTACACGTTTCAGAAACTATCCGAAACCTGCAAGTTTTCACGCGATGATTCCCTTAACAAACTGCCTCTGTATCGATCTATCGTTAATAATTTGGCTCTCCACCAACGACCTATGATTAAATAGTAATCTCAACCAATATTCCCGATCCCATCCGCATATCAAACTAAGCTGTAAGTGTCTGAAGAGATGATGTAAGGGCTGAGGAGCGCCTCTTGGCTGGTCTCCAAGAGCCAGTATGTCGATGGCTTCTGGTTCATTGGTTGCGTTTGACCGATGATAATGTTTGTGACGATATAGAAATGTCAACTAAACTATCACATTTGCTAGTGTACCTATTACCTAATAAATAGGTATTAATACTTCTTAGTTATTCAATTGTAATATTCTAGATTCTGACATCGCCATTTATTGCTACAATTTAGAACTAATACAATATTTGACTGACCGGATGGCGCATTTGGGACCCTACCTCATACTGGACAAGCATTCGTGTGATGAACACTTGTGTTTGTTCAGTATCTGGATGTCTTAGAAGTAGATATTTAAGTACTACTTATATTTGTGATTGGTCTGTTGACATTCTGATATCTGTAACACAAGTGCGCTACTTAGTAGGGAGTCAAATCAATGTATGAGACGATGTGAAAAATATATATTTTTACCTATATTTGTGTATTGACCTTTTGCTCTGAAAGGAATACTTACTTTCTTTAGTATCCAACAGGAACTCGGCGGGTTGCCCCAAGGAGTTGATGTAGTAGGTGTTATTGCCGAAGACTACCGTCTTGATAGCGACGGTGGCGTTGGTGGCATTGGCTGAGGGGGGAGGGGGCACCAGCTGGGGGAGCGCGGGGGAGGTCCATGCCAGGATCGTGCCAGCTATGACTGCGCCGATGGCCGCTGGAAGGAAGAAAAAAATATGTTTTTATTTTATTTATTTACTAGTGGCCCGCCCTCACTTCGCTTCGGGACCGTAATTCAGAAATGAACTAATAGATGGCGCTGTGCTTAATGACATCGCGCAAGCGTTTCGTGTTTTCGGTTTACCTATAAGCCTTGTCGTTGTCCATAGAAGTTATCTCTTTATAAATAGTATAGAAGATTTAGAGCCGGCCTACACTACGCGTTTTAAACGCGCGTTTTACACACGTTTTGTAGTTCATTGCTGGAAAGATTCTAGCCATTATTTACAGAGCTTCTAACTAAACAGCAATGAACTACAAAACGTCTGTAAAACGCGCGTTTAAAACGCGTAGTGTGGGCGCTCGCTTAAAGTGGCCCCGCCCTCACTTCGTTTCAGGTGGCTTATAACGAAGACGTCCCGTAACGAATGAGAATATACCTGTCACATTCAAACAAAAGCGCGCACAGAGCGCGTAAAAGAGAGAGGAACTCCGATTCGGTCGTAACGTCCACTTCAAATTAGGCCTTCTGGATAGGTTTACAATTTTTGTAGTAGTTCGAATATTTGCCTACAGGTGACGATGGATGTCAATAACATTGCACCAGTGCTTCGACTTTTCGGGTTGCATATAAGGCTTGTGATTTTCTTCACATGTTATCTCTTTATAGATAGTAGGTATAGATTTTAGGCGGCCCATTGTTTTAGTGGTTTAAGTAGTACCTATCGGGCCTTGATCTTAGGGTCCCGGGTCGAGCAAAAGTATGTTTGAACAACAAACCATTTGATTCTAAAATCGTATAATGTTTTTTCAATGAAAATGTAACTCCTAAAATTTTACGATTTCCGATAGTCATCAATATGTTTTACGGTCGTCACGTGAATCTGTTGAGTATTTTTAGCTAATGTGTAATTTGTGTATTATGTGTGTATGTGTATGCCAACGTAAGGTTGTTAACATACGAGCTATTTCTGTTGGCAACAATAAACACTGTTCAAGTTTATTTTTAATTCAATATTATGAGAAACTTGGACACTCGCTGTGGGACTGATCTATTAGCTCAAAGTACAGACATCCACACATCAGATGGCATAACGAAGCCGCTCGTAACAATTGAGAATATTGACTGGCCGGATGGCGCTTTTGGTAGTGACCATGCCTCATACGCCTCAAAGTTACATTTTCCACAATTTGGATCTGTGGTAACGTTGCGGTGAGACTCCGATCAACCAGCAGATCAAACGCTGCAAGTGGACCTGGGTCGGCCGCACAATCCGAAGGGAACCAGACCACATACCAAGGCAATCTGGACATACATTCGTGTGATAAACACTTGTGTTTGTTCATTGTCCGGGTTTTATATATAAGTATGTATTTAGGTATTAGGTATATTTGTGATTTCCTTGTTGTCTTCTATCTGTAACGCAAGTGCTTATGCTACTTAGTACGGAGTCACGTCAATGTGACATTTTTTCATGCGAAAATGACATAAACGTACAAGGGACTGACAAAAAAAATTTAGGATGGTTAAAGGGATATAGACGTTCACAGGAGCATTAAATATCCCTTTGCCAAGTCTTCTACCAATAATTCTAAACAATATTTAATTTTGTTGATTATAGTTTTATGTCCAACGTCAACGTTACGCATGCGTAACACGTGTGTCGCTGAACGGAAGTTTTTATCAATGATATTGTAATAGGTTACAGCTGTTTACATTAAGTATAATTAATGAAATAACTAGTGGCCCGCCCTCACTTTGTTTCGGGACATTAGGTAGTTCCAAGGGCATATACTTAGAGCAGACAGCCACTGGAGATGCCCTAACGTCCGCGCTTCTAACAATTTTTTTTCACCATTTTTTGCGGGGGACGAGGTAAACACGTACAGCACACCACCAAAAATTTTAATACTCAACCAGTCACAAATTTTTGCTGTCACGATAAACGCACACTACAGAAAAATTTAAACACATCAAAAAATACACGCTCACAATAAAGATTTCACGTAACTATGCAGCATACATACGAAAAAGACAGTGATGGGACACAAAGAATGAGTCAACTCAGTTTGGTGAATGAACTTATATATAAAATTGTAAGTGTAGAAATTCTGCACATTGAAGATAAATAAATATTTATTTAGTCAGTTTGTAAAATAAAAACCGGCCAAGAGCGTGTCGGACACGCACATGAAGGTGTTCCGTATCCAAAAGATGGGCCTTAAACCTTATTTTCATAGTTAAGTTAGGTAGTTATTTCCATACATTACCATTTAGTTAGGGCAACTGCACGTCATAAGTTGGTCAAGTTGTATTAAAAATACTATGTATGATACAGAGTCCGCTAAAGTTTTCGTTAAAAGTACAGTCAGCCACACATCAGGTTACCACAATCTGTCAAATTTCCTCAACTGATATTCAACTTAAATGACAGTATTTACTGTGATGTGTGGCTGTACGTAGGTACTTACTTGGAGGTATAGAGCATATTTTTTTCAGAATTATTTTAATAGTATTTCAAAAGTTGGGGGGGGGGGGAGAGGAAGCTCTAATTTTAACTTTGTATTAATATATCTCGAAACTGGGGGGTTTGATCCACATTATGTCAAGGCAATTTTTGTTGTATTTAAAGATACCTTTTTAACGATACCGACCAGACGATGGGGTAAGTCGAATTTATTTTTCGAATTAACTTTTCGCTGTATGGAAAGGGGGGTGAAAAATAATTATTTTTCAATAATGTTAAAAACCAATTTTTGGATTATCAGTATACATCTCTTTACCAATTTTCAGTGGCAATCGGTGCAGAAACGGCGGAGAACGAGCCAGGACAGACAGACGGACAGACATACGAGTAGACTACGGAACCCTAAAAAATGGTGAAGTTGTGCTATCCATATGGCGTTCCTCATGGTTTATTCGGTGAAGGAAGAAATCCTATAAAGCGTGTAAAAAGGCATGTGATGGGATGGGGATGGGAAAACCCAGGGTTTTTCGACAGCCCTAAAACGATAAGTATGGGATTAAATTCCCTTTGTATACAAATCGTCGATATTGCACTAGTTTAAAAACTATTTGCTACTCATTCTTGTACATACTTACAAAAAGTAATGATATCCCATCAAAAACATAAATGTGAATTGTGCTAGCCAAGGTAAAACGAGTGTTGTTTATCGAGTTTAGCGTCAAAAGAAATGATATCTAAATAGGTGCCAAGGTCAATGGTGAGACCTACTTGGCTAATTGTCATTTACGAATTATATTAATGCGCTTGGATGCCAAATTGAGATCTATAAATAATAGCGTAAATGAAAATTAGCCGAGTAGGTCTCACCATTGACCTTGGCACCTATTTAGATATCATTTCTTTTGACGCTGAACTCGATAAACAACACTCTTTTTACCTTGGCTAGCACAATTCACATTTATGTTTTTGATGGGATTGTAATATTCTAGATTCTGACATCGCCATTTATTGCTACAATTTAGAACTAATACAATATTTGACTGACCGGATGGCGCATTTGGGACCCTACCTCATACTGGACAAGCATTCGTGTGATGAACACTTGTGTTTGTTCAGTATCTGGATGTACTTACAAGTAGATATTTAAGTATTACTTATATATTTTGTGATTGGTCTGTTGACATAGATACAACAGTCTGATATCTGTAACACAAGTGCGCTACTAAGTAGGGAGTCAAATCAATGTAAGTATGAGACGATGTGAAAAATATATATTTTACCTATATTTGTGTATTGACCTTTTGCTCTGAAAGGAATACTTACTTTCTTTAGTATCCAACAGGAACTCGGCGGGTTGCCCCAAGGAGTTGATGTAGTAGGTGTTATTGCCGAAGACTACCGTCTTGATAGCGACGGTGGCGTTGGTGGCATTGGCGGAGGGGGGGAGGGGGCACCAGCTGGGGGAGCGCGGGGGAGGTCCACGCCAGGATCGTGCCAGCTATGACTGCGCCGATGGCCGCTGGAAGGAAGAAAAAAATATGTTTTTATTTTATTTATTTACTAGTGGCCCGCTCTCACTTCGTTTCTGGATAGGTTTACAATTTTTGTAGTAGTTCGAATATTTGCCTATAGATGGCGATGACATTGCACCAGTCCTTCGATTTTTCTGGTTGCATATAAGGCTTGTGATTTTTCTTCACAGTTATCCATACTAATATTATAAATGCGAAAGTAACTCTGTCTGTCTGTCTGTCTGTCTGTCTGTCTGCTACTCTTTCACGCCAAAACTACTCAACGGATTTAAATGAAATTTGGTATACAGACAATCTAGACCCTGAGAAAGGACATAGGCTACTTTTTATAGCGAAAAGGGGGTTGTAAGGGGTTGAAAGGGGGGTAAAAAGTTACTTTTCCACGCGGACGAAGTCGCGGGCGGCCGCTAGTCTCTTTATAAATAGTAGGTATGGATTTTAGGCGGCTCGTTGTTCTAGTGGTTTAAGTACCTATCGCGCAAAACCGGGTCGAGCAAAAGTATGTTTGAACAACAAACCATTTGATTCTAAAATCTTATAATGTTTTTTCAATGAAAATGTAACGCCTAAAATTTTACGATTTCCGATAGTCATCAATATTTTTTACGGACGTCACGTGAATCTGTTGAGTATTTTTAGCTAATGTGTAATTTGTGTATTATGTGTGTATGTGTATGCCAACGTAAGGTTGTTAACATACGAGCTATTTCTGTTGGCAACAATAAACACTGTTCAAGTTTATTTTTAATTCAATATTATGAAAAACTTGGACACTCGCTGTGGGACTGATCTATTAGCTCAAAGTACAGACATCCACACATCAGATGGCATAACGAAGCCGCTCGTAACAATTGAGAATATTGACTGGCCGGATGGCGCTTTTGGTAGTGACCATGCCTCATACGCCTCAAAGTTACATTTTCCACAATTTGGATCTGTGGTAACGTTGCGGTGAGAGTCCGATCAACCAGCAGATCAAATGCTGCAAGTGGACCTGGGTCGGCCGCACAATCCGAAGGGAACCAGACCACATACCAAGGCAATCTGGACATACATTCGTGTGATGAACACTTGTGTTTGTTCAGTGTCCAGGTGTTATAATCAGAGATGTGAAAAATAATTTAGTAAAAGTATTTAAATACAAAATGCAAATGCATAGTTGCTAGCACTATTTCAAATAGAAATACAAAATAGTTTTGAATAAAAGTATTTAAATACAAAATGCAAAATACGTATTTTTAAAATAGGTTTTGAAAATAAAATACATTGTTAAGCATAACCTTTTATTTATTGAACTGATTTTAAAACTAGTATTTGTTCAAAGAGTTCATCTTTCATGTTTCGCCTCCATAGGCGAAGGCCCCATGGCCTCATAATCATTCCACCAAATGAAAATAGTCGTTCTACAGGGGCAGAACTCGGTAAGCAGGTATTATATTTAAGAAAGAGTTTTTTTACAGTAGGATACCTGTTCAAGGATTCTAAGGTATTGTCTTCATCTTTTAAATATTGTAGTGTTTCCAGATCTATTGTGATTGTATTAACATTATCACTGGCTGCTGAAGAATCAGAGTCCTCAACAAACATAATAATGTTGGCATTATTCTTTGATCAATGAAGTACAATGTACTTATTTAATCTGAGGCATTATGTATTGTTCTAGTTGACAAATGACAATGACAACACTACGATCACTGGTCAGTGCGTTCATAAATAAGGAAATCATGGATTTAAGAATGAAATATTGTAAAAATGAATTAAAAATGCAACGAAACTATTTTGTATTTTATAAATACTAAATATTCACATAAAACGTATTTCAAATAAAATACAAAATACATTTAGAAAAAAAGTATTTCAAATATAAAATAAAAATAGGTATTTTGCATTTTGTATTTGCATTTGAAATATTTGTATTTCAAATAATTCACATCTCTGGTTATAATCTATACTAATAAAGAGATAACTTTTATAGACAACGACAAGACTTATAGGTAAACCGAAAACACGAAACGCTTGCGCGAATGTAATTCAGCACAGCGCCATCTATTAGTTAATTTCTGAATTACGGTCCCGAAGCGAAGTGAGGGCGGGCCACTAGTATAATATAAGTATTATATTTGTGATTTCCTTGTTGTCTTCTATCTGTAACGAAAGTGCTTAAGCTACTTAGTACGGAGTCAAGTCAATGTTAATATGTGACATTTTTTCATGCGAAAATGACATAAACGTACAAGGGACTGACAAAAAAATTTAGGATGGTTAAAGGGATATAAACGTTCACAGGAGCATTAAATATTCCTTTAGCCACGTCTTCTATAGTACGAGGCAAGAAAGTGTAGTTATGACCTTGAGTGCGCAGAAAACCAATTTTGATAGAATGTCCTCTTTTTTACAATGCGCAAAATAACGGTCATCGCTATACTTTCGTGCCTCCAGCTATACCAATAATTCTAAACAACATTTAACTTTGTTGATTATAGTTTTATGTCCAACATTACGCATGCGTAACACGTGTGTCGCTGAACGGAAGTTTTTATCAATGATATTGTAATAGGTTACAGCTGTTTACATTAGGTATAATTAATGAAATAACTAGTGGCCCGCCCTCACTTCGTTTCGGGACATTAGGTAGTTCCAAAGGGCATTAGACATTTTTCGTCCCGAATACTTGACGACCCGTCTAGCGCAATGTTTTGAGCGCCGGTTGAGACGTAAGGGTCGCGGGTTCGGTTCCCGCACCAACACAAATGTTTGTTGATGAAACAGATATTTGTGTTGGGTCTGAGTGTTTGTGGTTCCTTCGTTGTTTCTGGTTTCCATAGTACAAGGAAAAACCTTAGTTTGGGACTAGGACAATGAATGTGATGTTGTCTCAATTTATTAATTAATTTATTATTATTTATTTACTTAATAGTACAAGTAGGTACCGAAACTAAGTAAGGGCGCGCGCGGCGCTAGTACCTAATATACTTAGTAGGATAATGTAAAGCAGTAGACTGGAATTGGTTGAAGTTTAAGATATTTACCAGCCACTGCAGCCACATATTGTGTCCCCCTGCGGGTTTGTCCGCCCTTCTCCTGGACATTCAGCATATGCATCGTCGGTTTGTCCATCTTGCTTGCTGTTTCTTACGACATTCTGGAACAAAGAATGGGGAGAATTATAAACGGGAAATGGTAACATTTGTCCCGGAAGAGACAATGTTAATACCAGGACATCCGTCGATAATTAAAAATAATAAGAACTTAGTCGAAGAACTTCGATGGCTTTGATCGAAGTCTTGCCTGATCTTGTACAGGAATCGTAGCGTATGAGGGCCTGGCTTGGGGGCAATTCATCCCAAAAAAGCTCGTCACAGAATTTCAAAATATTTTTGCAGGTTACTGTCTTAGCCTAACGTCACAAATATTTTTTGTTTTATAGAATTTAGTAAGTATTATCATGACAAAAATATTGTTTAGGTTAGGTTAGAACAGTGACCAGCAAAAAAAACATACAATTCTGGGACGAGTGTTTTTGGGACGAATTGCCCCTAAGCCGTATGCCTATCGTAAATGTTTATTATATGTAATAAAAATTTGATCGTACGTAAGCAGAACTAAAGTTGATCGCACAAATGTCAGAAAGGGAAAGTAAGGTATCACAACGTGAGCGTGATTTTTGTGCAATAAAGTAAGTACCTATATCTATCTATCTATGGTAATCCCATAGGTCAAAAATTGGAACTCCGTCGATTCCCCAAAAAAATCATTTTCAAGAATTTCTCGTCGCATCGGCATTATACTGCATGTATAAACCCAAACAAGTTAGTGTATACTTAGTAACGGTACTTATCCACTCGGAAGACGTTAACTTAGCACAACTCATTAGTACTATTAGCAGACCTGCGCAAGAGACGATACGCCACTCAAGGTTTGCCGAGCGCACTTATACTCCTAATGCTATTGATATTATTGAATTAACATTATACAGGTACGGTTGTTTAAGTAGCGGGCCATGATCTCGGGGTCCCGGGTCAAGCAAAAGTACCTATATTTTAAATACTAGTGGCCCGCCCTCACTTCGCTTCGGGACCGTAATTCCGAAATGAACCAATAGGTGGCGCTGTGCTCAATTACATCGCGCAAGCGTTTCGTGTTTTCGGTTTACCTATAAGCCTTGTCGTTGTCTATAGAAGTTTTCTCTTTATAAATAGTATAGATATAGAAGAAGATATTTCGACATTGTTATAGGGGGGGTTGGCAGCGCACGGTAACTCCACTGGTGTTGCAAGTGTCCATGAGCGGCGGCAATTGCTTACCATCAGGTGATCCGCCTGCTCGTCTGCTACCTATCAAAAAAAAAAGCGGGATATTCTGTTTATTTTTGTGTTTTTAGTTTTTAGCTTTAATTTTTCTTTTCATTACTTTTTCTAATCTTCTTCAATAAAATTTATATTAACGTTGCAACTATTATGGTTATTGAGACTTGTCCAACGAATCGCACCAATAAATGAAACACATCAGTTGTAGATGAGTCAGGTCTCGTTAAATGAATGCTGATGTCCATTCGGGGTTAAATGTTAACCTGTGATGCGCTAGTCACGGCTGTGGACGAGTTAAAGGTGTCAGTTACAATAAACAGGTGCTTACAAAGTTACTCTTTACTATTTATAAAGAGGCAAACCGTATAGACAATGACAAGGCTTATGCTAGTTAGGCTTGATATGTATAAACGGGACTAAACTCCAGATGTGTTTTTAAACTTTCGCGTTGCATTATACAAATACTTCATATAAACAGGACTAAACGCGACGACAATTAATAAGTACATTCTAGCACTTACTGCTTGACGTTTCGCTTGTGAATGTAGATACTTATTAATTCTCGTCGCGTTTAGTCCCGTTTATATGAAGTATATTTAAAACTCCAGATGGCTGTGGGAGAGCTACGCTTCGGCATGAATGACACGTCACGTCTTCTACCTATCATTCTGAAGAACATGTGTGGTATGTATAACTTTCGGTAAATCGCATAAAAAATTTCAACTTTTGATACAAAGTTGGTCACTAGCGAGGTGACCTTTTCCAAAGAATTTTCAAAAGTTGAAGAACAAATGTTAAATTGTTGTCTATATCACCCATATAGGTAACTATAAATGCCTCTCTACAGATCTATTAGGTACTAGCGGCCGCCCGCGACTTCGTACGCGTGGAGTTAATTATTGACACTTACCGTCATATTTGGACAATCCACACAATATATTTTTATAAATTGTAGCCTATGTGTTATTCTGATGTATAAGCTATATTGTGGTAAAATTTCATTCAAATCCATTCAGTAGTTTTTACGTGAAAGAGTAACAAACATCCATACATCCAAACAAACTTTCGCCTTTATAATAGTAGTAGGATAAGTATAGATTTGTTCTTTAATACAAGTATTAATTTGTTCTTTTCTCGTAACTATAAGGATACATAGCTATGTACCTAGTTTAGTTTTTTTATTTTCTTGAACCTCTCATTTGCCGTCGAAATCACGTAAATAACCGGATCGAAGTCCTATGTCGAGGTGATCTATGGCCCCGCCAGATAAGATACCTGAACCCAAAACAGTTCAGTTTAGTGACGTCTTTGTGACGTAACACCGATAGTAAATAAATATTCATATTGCCCGAAACTGTTGAGTTCACGGATTTTTACCACATAACGCGAATGATAAGTATAATCAATTTCACTAATAGGTACTTAGGTATTATAAACATGAAAGTTTGTAAATATGGAAAGATGGATAGATAGGTTGTTTGCTCCTCTTTCACGCAAAAACTACCGAATGGATTTTAATGAAACTTTACAATAATATAGCTTATACTTCAGAATAACACATAGGCTACCAATTATAAAAATATGTTGAGTGGTTTGTCCACAATATGACGGTTACTAACTCCACGCGTACGAAGTAGCGGGCAGCCGTTAGTGCTGTTTATACTCGTATTTATTCATTTATTTCATACACACAACACATTACAATCGTAAAAAGGCAAAGTAGAAAAAATATAAAGAGATTAATCTCATACTCCACGTCAAGGCTTATTTTTTTAAAAGATTACCTAAGTAGGTACCTAGCTGAATCTCTTGCTGGTGTCTTCTCGGCAGAAAACTACTTTCCGAACCAGTGGTAATACATTCATAAGTGCTCTGCTCTTTATGGACCTAAATTGAATAAACTACTAATTTTAATTTAATTTCATTAGCTACTTAAACCGAAAACACAGAACACTTGCGTGATGTAATAGATGCCCATTTGTTTTTGTTTTCCAAAGAGACAAAGTGGTGTATGTCGAATTTTTCGAAAATAGCTCTTGTGATCACCAATCCGCATTAGGCAAGCGTGGTTATTAATCTATTACCCATCATAGTACGTAGCGATGACTTGATTTCTATGATGAAGGCCTTTGCCCTGCAGTGGGACAGTATACCTATAGCCTGATACTTTATTTTAAATAGTATAGAAGACATAGAAGTCCATAACATTATGTCGCGTCTGTCTGTCAAGGCCACCGACTGGCTCCAGCGCTCTTGAGCTTATCTAGATAGCTGCTCAATACAGATAACGCTTGTCAGATTCGGCGCTGATTTTATCAACCACTTAACGATATTTCCTATATTTGTTGTAGGTATTAGTCAAGGCCGAAGGAGGGGGGCGAATTCTTTGCAATCGTTCGTAATAAGAAATGAGTACTCACACAATTTATTTTTGACTAAAAACTGTACCTCCCTCCTCCTAATCGCCATCCTCGACGTAAATTTCATGACTGGTGCCCTCGCTAAGTCGAGTTATCTTTTCTTTGACCACATTCCCCGGTCGAGCAAAAGTATGTTTCGAATTTTTCGAACGTAAGTAGCTCGGGTTTGTGATCACCAATCCGCATTAGGCAAGCGTGGTGATTAAGCCTAACTCCATCATAGTAGCGATAACTTGATTTCCATGATGGAGGCCTTTGCACTGCAGTGGAACAGTATATAAGCTGGTAGGTACTTTTTTACTTTGAGCACATTCTTCTATCGGCGTCTGTCTTTGGCATGAAGGTAATCGTGAAGTTTTGCGTATAAGGCACTACGAATCTGGTAAAACCATCTCAACAGGCTATCGTCTTCTTCTTGTGAAAAACTGTACAGTACAGTAGAAAAGCTGTTCTTCGGCATGAATAGGCCGGCTCAACAGGACCGCGTAGGTATTAATGTTTTCAAAGCCACCGATTTATTTCTTTTAGCTCCTGTATCAACTCAAGTATAGGCTATTAATATCCGAAAATGGCAGCTTATCTCTACGATAAGGCTTTATCAATTTAATCAGAACCCACAGATTAAGATTGCAAGGTTTGGCTACTGAACCATAAACACTTATTTCTCAATGGGTAATATAAATCCATAGCTTAGCATAGCATAGGCTTAGTAACGGGTTCGGTTAGTATAATCGGTAGTACAGCCACCCGGACTGTGGAAGGTTGTGGGTTCGAGTCCCACCTGAATCTATCGATGAAGTGCAATGTTTAATTAAGAATAAATTGCAAACAATTGCTTTAGCAAAAAGTGGCCCCGCCCGACACTGACTCTCCCAGTCAAACTTTAGCAACTAGGTATATGAATAAAAACCAATAAAAGGAGCTATAGGTGGAGGCACGAAAGTATAGCGATGACCGTTATTTTGCGCACTTGTAAAAAAGAAGACTTTCTATCAAAACTGGTTTCTGCGCACTCAAGGTCATAACTACACTTTCTTGCCTCGGACTATATCTACCTATTTTCAATAACATTATCGGCAGTGACAGGTAACATTTATGTTGATGACTTCATTGAGAAACTAGTGGCCTGCCCTTGGTTTGTTTCGGGTAATTATTGAAAACCTAGTCTATTTTTAGCAGGTCTTAAAAATATATAATCACCCTTTGAACATGAAAAAAAAGGAGTGACTAAGTACCTATAATTTAATTTAATTTTTTTATTTTTCCTCGAACTTTTTAAAAGTATAGAAGATACTATATATAGATTATAAACACCATCATGGTATTATCTTTGGATTAAATGTTATTGCTTTCAAGCTAATCCTGAAATCCCCTCGATTAACCAATTATACAGATAAAAACGCTTATGAGTCTCTCATTGGCCTATTAAAAGTCATTAGGGAGCCGCGATGGTTACTGATATCGTACCTGCATCTGTACCTACCATAAAAAATTACGAACAACAAAGCTTTTAAGGTTGAAATTCGTCTGCTACGTGCTTCAACCAGAGCTTCCTGAATGGCTGATACCATACAGGATGTATCGGTGAACATGATCATCCCTTTAACCACGTGTTCTTCCAAAAGTTTTGAACAATATTTGTTCAACGACATTTCGAAATTCGTCATTTTTTTTTCTATCAACCATTATTATGATCAGTGTAAGTGTGTGTAAGCGGTTTAGCAGTTAGCACTCGATAACCATGCATTCCTTGTCCATATTTTGTAATATAATTTGTTGAAATATCAATTGGAAAAAAACAACAACTTTGTACAACATATGAAGAAGCAATAAACATATTGAATTGAATCTGGAAAACATTGCTAAGTGTTTTGCAAGCTGTTGATACCGAATTTAACATCCTAATCCTAACTAATATTATAAATGCGAAAGTAACTCTGTCTGTCTGTCTGTCTGTTACTCTTTCACGCCAAAACTACTGAACGGATTTAAATGAAATTTGGTATACAGATAATCTAGACCCTGAGAAAGAACATAGGCTACTTTTTAGTGCGAAAAGGGGGTTGTAAGGGGTTAAAAGGAGGGTAAAAAGTTACTATTCCACGCGGACGAAGTCGCGGGCGGCCGCTAGTAACACCATAAACTCCATAATAGCACCACTTAGCACATTACTGACTTATTGATGGGGATCGAAGTGTTTTATAGCGAAAATGAATACAAAGGCCAACGACTAACATCAATAATTATTTTTTTCTCTTCTAACCTTCACTATTATTCTCCTAATAGGCAATCGAAACGTAAACTATCTATTTATTGATCGAGTAGTATATAAAAATCATAGCATTAACATAAACTTTTATAGTTAAACGACGTGTTCATTATAATGTCATATTACTATAACTAGACTACTGTTTATTGAACTAATTCACCAATATTTTATGAAGGTAATATAAATTTATTTGAGTAACATAAACGTATAAACTTTCGTCATTTACGATATTATTTATTGCGATATTTGTGACATAAAAACGATTGGTAATCTACGATAAAACTACGATACTTATCGCCTCAGTTATCAAATTGATAATTAAGAACCTAAGTAGGTACAATTGTAAAATTATTTTATAATAATTCTACAGTTATGTAATAACAGGTAGATAATTAATCAGAGAACAAGAAAAACTTAATAAATAGTTCATAGGAAAAATTACCCGGTGACATAAACAATTGCATCTCTTTAATAGAGTTTCATTTTATTTGTTAAACAAATAAGTACGATCTAAGACAAACAGCATTCATCATCACGTATGCAATACAAACAGACCAATAAAATTAGAAGGGAAATATTGTTGTTTTTTTTCTTTAATTTTATTGTTAATTTGGTGCCCTCATCACAGGGCGTTGACTTAGCGTAGGCTCTCTGGGGCACATCGCACTCTATGCGCTTTTGTAAGTATAAGCATACCTTGTAATCAAATTTTTTGCTATTTGTTACTATTGAAAGTAAAGTAACGTACCAGCCTATAAGTAGGTACTGCAGGGCAAAGGCTTCCATCATAGAAATCAAGTCAGCGCTACTATGATGGGATCAGGCTCAATCACCACGCTTGCCTAATGCGGATTGGTGATCACAAACCCGAGATAATAATCCTACTACTATTATAAAGGCGAAAGTTTGTATGGATGTTTGTTACTCTTTCACGTAAAAACTACTGAATGGATTTGAATGAAACTTTACCACAATATAGCTAAATACATCAGAATAACACAATGGCTACAATTTTTGAGGTTTCTACGAACCTGAAGTCCACGCGAACGAAGTCGCGGGCAAAAGCTAGTAATATATTATGTCCGAAAACTACGAAACATGCTTTTTGCTCGACCCGGCATTTGAACCCAGGACCCCGAGATGTGCCCGAGATCCCGGATCGGTACTATACCACTAGACCAACGGGGTGTTACTATTATAATTTTGTTACTAAGACATTTTCCCGGTACCACAGAATATAAGCGCCATAGCTTTCAAGCAATGGCATCGTGCTGAGTGGTAACCATTTTGGAAGCATAAAATAGGTTTAAATACGACTAGTTTTAAGTCCTTTTTGTACAAGATTATTTGCTCCAAATAAATATTTTCTATTCTATTCTATTCAAATGTTTTTTTTAAGTCAGCGGCGTTACACTTTCCTGGCGGCACAGCTTGGCCTACACATTCCACAGCCGTTCGTGTTTATACAATGGACATAGGTACGTGCACTGACCGTGCATAGGCGGGTTATTTTAAAAACAATATGTCAAACTCCCCCCGTCCCGCCCCGTTGGTCTAGTGGTTTAAATACCGGGCCGTGATCTCGAGCTCCTGGGTACGATTCTCGGCTCGAGCTATCCGAGAGAGTATGTTTCAAATTTTTCGAACATCGCTTAGGTTGTGATCACCAATCCGCATTTAGGCAAACGTGGTGATTAAGCCTAATCCCAACATAGTCGTGATGACTTGATTTCTATGATGGAGATGGCCTTTGCCACACCTTTGCCCTGCAGTGGGACAGTATATAGGCTAATACTTTACTTTACTGTCAAACTATGAAAGAATCGTGTCTACCTACTAGGGCAAATGGATCTGTTATGACCTCATCGGGATCAATTATCAGCATTAGTCGTCTATTAGAGAATGCTTTAACAATGGCGTCGTAGCATCTGGTCTGCATCGGCTCTCTACATATATGTCATACATACCTTGTATTTATTGCTTTCAAGTAGTCCCATAATATGAACTGAATATTATTAATACGAAAACTGCAATATTAAATCAATGAATCAATGATTAATTATTAAAGACTAGCGGCCGCCCGCGACTTCGTACGCGTGGAGTTAGTTATACCCTTACCGTCATATTTTGGACAATCCACACAATATATTTTTATAAATTGTAGCCTATGTGTTATTCTGATGTATAGCTATATTGTGGTAAAGTTTCATTCAAATCCATTCAGTATTTTTACGTGAAAGAGTAACAAACGTCCATACATCCATACTTACAAACTTTCGCCTTTATAATAGTAGTAGGATATTTAAAAAAATACTGTTTTACTGTTAAAATTTGCGTGGGCTCCAGACTGAAGACTGACAGGAGGTGGCGCAGGAACGTCCTAGATCAGTGGTTCTTAACCGGTGGTCCGCGGACCACTGGTGGTCCCTGGAGGCATTCCAAGTGGTCCGCGCAGACATCGTAATAAACAAGTGACGTGACGCGATGAGTCCAGTCAACACAGCGCAAACGGCAGCACCGCGACGCATGTCCGAAGTGTGTGGTCCCTGACACGATAGAATTTTGGTAAAATGGTCCCTCATGACTTAAAGGTTAAGAACCACTGTCCTAGATGGAGGCTCTTAGTATCGGAGGCTAAGGCTCACTTCGGGGTTAAGTAGTTAGTTAAATTACTGTTTTTTTATTTTACTCCAAGCGCATCCGTGCGACCCACTACCCACTGCGCCACACGCGTTTATTATTATCTATTTGTATGTCTGTGAGCTTTCGTTTCCGAGTGGACACTGCGACCAAATTGATCTATTGTGTCCTCCGCTCCCTCTAGAGATCGTCTCCTAGGCCCACGGTCGTCACGAACCGTGTGAAAGCCTTGGGAGCGATAGCCTTAACATCCTCCGGGCTGATGTGGTAGCTGCCCAGGGTTCGGCTTCTTGGGTGCCCGAGGGCATCGCAATGACAGAGGATGTGCATGGGTGTCTCGTCCTCTGTTTTACAGAATCTGCAGGTAGACTCCACGGTCAAGTCAACGTGCGTGTGCAATGCAACAATGCGTTACAAAAAGTTATAATAAAAAAAAATAGGTTAGGTACAGTCAACTTCAAAAATATGTATACACTTTAGGACCTTGTCACAGTACATATGTATAAGAATGACTTCTATTTTCTTACACATTATGTATTGTGACAAGGTCCTAAAGTACTTACATATCTTTGAAAAACTACTACCTACCTAAGTGTATAGGAAAACTGTAAAGATAAGAAGAATTTTATCAAATTAATAGACGACAAAGTTCGAGATGTAATCAGAGTTTCAAGAAAAACAAATTTTATCTCCTGATGAGGATGACCCTCCGCGGGGTTACGGAGATATCTCTGTTTATGAAATGATAAGTTATCTCGACTTTTTTCAATAAGTAACTGTCAACTGAGCTGCAGAAAGATTATAAGCTACTTACCTACTGATCATAAAGATTCTGTGGCAGAAAGCACAAAAAACTGAAAGGTAAAGTCAACTCCAAAAATGTGTATAGGTACATTTTAGGACCTTGTCACAATACACTAAGAAAGTAGAGGTCGTTCTACTTCTTATATTATGTATTGTGACAAGGTCCTAAAGTGTATACATATTTTTAGAGTTGACTGTACACCGATTTCGAGCAGATACTGTAACACGTGCTTATGCTACTTAGTACAGACAGCCACACATCAGGTTACCACAATCTGTCAAATTTCCTCAATTGATATTGAGCCCAACATCATTGGCGAGACTAAGCGCATCGACTTCGCTGGCTCGGCCACCTAGAAAGAATGGGAGACGATCGCGAGGTAAAGCGAGCAGGGAGGGACGTCCTAATGACAGAAGGCCGTCCGAGATATCGCTGGAAGGATGAGGTCGAAAAAGACTTGCGCGGACTCTCGGCAGATGACTGACAGGAGGTGGCGCAGGATCGACCAAGATGGAGGCTCTTATTATCGGAGGCCAAGACTCACTATGGGGTCGGTGCGCCAACCTAGTTAGTTATATTGAACCAAACACGTGTGACATAATGGTGAGAATGGTATGAGGAAATTTGACAGTTTTGTATACTTTGATGTATGGCTGTACGTACGTAGTCAGGTCAATATAATGAGATGTTGTGTGAATTTATTTTATTACTAGCTTTTGCCCGCGTGGCTTCACTCGCCCCACTTCCCCAAAATGGGGGGTTAGAAAGTGGCAAAAAGTAGCCTATGTTACTCTCCATTCCTTCAACTATCTCCACTTAAAAAATCACGTCAATTCGCCGCTCCGCTTTTGCGTGAAAGAAAGACAATCATACAGATAGACTAGACAGACACACTTTCCCATTTATTATAAGTGTGGATTTTTATAGATTCACGGGGACAAAGTCATATGAATTTCCGAGCAAAGCTTAGATATTCTAACTGTAGTACCTAACTACCTAATCAGTTAATGCAATGAAAGGTCGTTGAACCACGAATCAGAGCTGCACTATCGAGTGCATTCCCGATGCGAGTCTGACTCACAAATAGCTCGGACTTTATTTATCTCGGCTGTTTTACTCTCACTGCTAATTAATTAGTTCTATAGAAAGGGTGGCACTTTCACTTAGGACGTCAAATACCCCCTAACCCGAATACCTGACTAATAACGACGATTGGCCCGATGGCGCATTTGGTAGTGACCCTGACCTTCATAAGCCAAAGGTCACGGGTTCAATCCCCACTCTGGACAAACATTCGTGTGATGAACACTTGTGTTTATTCAGTGTCTGGGTGTAATATAATATGTATTTAAGTATTAGGTATATTTGTGATCTTGTGTTATCTGATATCTGTAACACAAGCTTCTTAGTATAGATAGATAGTATGATATGGAGCCAGGTAAGACCTGGCTATGAGATAGACAGACATACATTGGTATGAGATGTTGTGTGACTTTATTCATTACTAAGTGGCTCGCCGTTACTTCGTTTTATGCTAAAAGTTCCAATCTTCGCCAATAGATAACGCAGCAAGATTTAAGTTTGGTATTAGCAATGTACCTACAATATTAATACTATAGCCTTATAGCCAACCTTGGCATCTTTTCAGAATAGGAAAACTTGAACTACTTTTTCATTTGATTTATCGGTACTTAGTTAGGTCACAGAAATAGGTAAGTATACCTAACGTATACCTAAGTATAGCGCATTTGGTAGTGACCCTGTCTCATACGCCAAAGGTCGTGGGTTCGATGCCCACCCTGGACAAACATTCTGTGATAAACACGACTTGTTAAACTTCAGTGTCTGGGTGTAATATATGTATTTAAGTATTATAAGTAGGTACCTAATTTTATTTTCTTTGCACATCTGTAACACAAAAGCCACGTACAGTCAGGTCAATGATTAAGATGTTTTAAAATCAATGGGGTTACCATATACCTATCCTACATAGGTAAGCGGCTGCAGAGGCGTCATCAAATAATTTCACGATGTTATGGACACATTATACTTAAGTACTCTTACCGTGTAGTGAAATTAGTTTTTTTTTTCAAATTTAGACAAATATTTTACCCACGACAGACGGATCAGGAGAACATATTAGGGATTATTTTTAAAAGATTGAGGGAAAGATTACCTGTTGAGGAATTTTCTCAACATTAAACTTAGAAATTTTAATTAAAAAAAGGATTTTTATTATCGTCGTAACGCCCAGACAGCAGACACAATGGAAAATCAATTGTTTTATGCCTTTTAAAAGGCTTATGGGCCTTACGACGTTATTCAGCTTTCTTTCGTCTACCTGTATCTATACGAGTTTTGTCCGTTTCGTCGTTCAATAATTATGTCGACGAATTTTGCATATTATGCCACCCATTAACTACATCATCTAAACGTCCGTAGTTAACTATGATTCTGCCCATTTAATTTAATCAGGAAATTTTGCAAGGCCAGGCAAATTGATAACGTTACATCAAACTAATGGCGAGAAAAAAAAATAAGTTTCGTAAAGTCATGTTGATTCTAATGTTTTTGAAGGTTCAAAGCTGTTTTTATCATATGAGAGTGACTAGCTTTAAATCCAACATAAAGTTAATTAATAGTTCCTATCTAATTAGATTTTTTTTTACCTAAATAGAACTCTGTAGAAGACAAGACTTAGGCATTTTTTTTATTAAAAATATATATTTTAAAATTAGGTTGTTAGGATGCTACGTAAGTAAGTATGTAAGTTCCAATTAATATTTTAACTATAACAATTATTACTTACTTAGGTAAGTAGATACTAATCAGATGTGACAAATTAAATAAGTCAGGCAAAAGTTTTTTTATGTGCAACAGCATAATTTATATAATAATTTTATGTAAGTAATATTATACTTAAGTCCAAGTAGACCAAATGTTAAGTAGGTAGCTATAACAAAAATAACTTTGTATCTATGTATTCCTGCCAAGAACTTTTGGTCTAATTTATCTTGGTAACAAACTGCCTATAGATGTTGATGTCAAACTTACTCATTCATAGATTATTAAATCAATCAAAGTTAAGTCAAAACTTTAGTAAGTACCTATTATAAGATAACGTGAATGTATCTATTTACTGCCGGATTTATGCAAAATATCTAGTTATAACTTTATGTATCGGAACTTTAAAATTAAGTAATAAAGAAAATATTGACAAGGATTTCAAATTTTTTTACGGGTAGGTTTAAAAAAAAAGGAAAATAAACTCACCAATAACAAAAAAAAACGTCGGAACGTTAAAAAACTGAACACTGGCCGAACACACAGATAAGAATAAAATAAAATGACCCGGCACGTTCGGTTTTCAAATTATGTAACGCACGTTCGCGCGCTGGGATGCTATCTGTCCGGCGCGCGTCGTCCGCACCGGATTTCTTTATACTGGCCGAAAATAAAATCCGAATTGCTACGTCACCTCACGTCAGAGGGCTCGCCGAGTCGCGATCGTAAACACACGGGGTGTTTATCTATCTATGGGATTGTAGAAACAAAAACGTAGGAAGAAACTCGTGCGTTAATAAAGCTAATGTAACTACCGTCGATATTGTTGATCGAAGTTCGATCAACGATATCTCCCTGAAACTCCTTTATTGCTTTTGTAAACGATGCAAATTCTGTAACGGAATTTAGAACCAGCCATAGCCATACATCCTAACTAATATTATAAATGCGAAAGTAACTCTGTCTGTCTGTCTGTTACTCTTTCACGCCAAAACTACTGAACGGATTTAAATGAAATTTGGTATACAGATGATCTAGACCCTGAAAATAACATAGGCTACTTTTTAGTGCGAAAAGGGGGGTTGTAAGGGGTTAAAAGGGGGGTAAAAAGTTACTATTCCACGCGGACGAAGTCGCGGGCGGCCGCTAGTACTTAAATAAAATCGTACTCTTTATTGCATAAAGTTTATAGATTTCAACCAGTAGTATTTATGGTGGTCTTGTCGCTAATAGCGATCTATTCCAGACAACATCTGGGTAGAGGAAAATTAAAGCGACAGTAGGTAGATATACCTAGGTGTTTTTTATGATACAGGAAGGCATACGAGCAGCGGATCACCTGATATGGGCTTGGTAGAACAATTCTGTTAAAACACTTTATATGAAATATCTACATTAATTTTATAGCGTGGTTTCCATATTTATGTAGGTTTTAAATGTTAATGATATTAATAAAGTAGTTAGACAGGTATTTTACTAATAAATACTCCAATATTCATAAATAATTAAGCATAGTCCGGTTTAGCATAGAAATAGAAATAGAAATAATTTATTCAGTACTTCATAGCGCGTACTCGCGTAGCGTTCTCTTTCAAGGTGAGTCTCAGCGTATAATTCCCTGTTGCGTCCAAAGCTGTCACTTCGGAGCCCGGGGAACCTAAGAACATACGTTTAGTCCATGACACAGGTTTTTTTTATACCTATTGTGAACAATCAACCGTTGGAGCCATAAAGTCCTTGAGTGGAGACCGCGACTCGGTAAACGTAGTGTTGGACGCCCTGCTACAAGATGGGGTGACGACATTCGAAGGCTGGCTGGAGTGAGCTGGATGAGAGTGGCCGAAAATCGGGAGCGGTGCCTGCATTGGGGGAGACCTATGTCCAGCAGTGGACGAGCGTGGGTTGCTGATGAAACACCCTCATTACAGTGAAGCGACGCACCTGACCTTCGCAACCCTTTAACAGGGGAACCAGACCAACTGAATCATGGTTACACGTTTCAGAAACATGCAGTTTTTCTCCAGGCGTTTTCCCTCACCGAGCTAATTTTGTTATTTTTTTTCATCTTGGGTGAAGACAATCTTCATACACATTCTCATACAAGTTATCTCATTAACATTGTTTACCACAAACATTGAACGTTAGCTTTGCTAATGGGTTTTCATTGTCCTCGTATCTTGTACAAATATCCGATTACGAAAATCGATGTTTCGATAAACCTCGTACGGTTTAATGGGTATAATTTGAACAATAATATTTGCAGTGTTTGTAACATAATTATTTTAATACATCTAATCAAAATTAATCCTCCTCCTCCTTGCGTGATCGTGTCAGAAATGATGAGATCCGCAGGAGATCTAAGGTCACGGACATAGCCTAAAGTGGCAATCGGCAGGGCACATTGCGAGGAGAACAGACGGCCGTTGGGGTGGAAATTTAAGGTCCTTGAGTGGGGAGGCCACGTGCAGGAGGCCGCAGCCGTGGCAGGCCTCCCACCAGGTGGACCGACGATCTGATGAAGGTCGCGGGATTCCATTGGATGCGGGTGGCACAGGACTGATCTGTGTGGAGAACTTTGCGGGAGGCCTATGTCCAGCAGTGGACGTGTATTGGCTGAAATGATGATGAATCCAAATTCAACGAGTTCATCCAAAAATAGTGGCCTGCCCTCACTTCGTTTCGGGACGTTAAGTAGTTTACCTGATGGTAAGCGATTACCGTCGCCCATAGACGCCTGCACCAACACCAGTAGTCACAAGTACGCTGCCAACCTTCAACACACTTTCCCCCCCAATTGGGCCTCCGGTACCCTCACTCTACGAAACACAGCGCAGGCGCTGCTTCACGCCGGTCTTTCTGTGAGGCCGTGATAACTCGGGTCCAGTCGGCCCTTACATGCCGAAGCTTAGCTCTCCCTCGGTCAAAACGGCTTGTTTGAATACTACAGTAGTATATTGTTATTCGTGTCCCGTAACGATATCGGCTTCATTATAAGCCACATTTGGTGTCGACATGCCGAGATGAGAGATGTAGGTACAGGAGGCCAATTCTCGGTTTTCGCCTTATATGTCGAGTCGATTTCATGGAAAGCAAGCACCAATAGAAGAACAAGATAAGAAATGTCGACTGTAATCTGTGTTCTCCTATTGGTTGTGCGTTCCATGAAGTCGACTCGACTTAGAAGTCGAAAACCGTGAATTGGCCTCCTGTACCTACTCATCTCACTAACTACATACCTATGTAGAGTAGGTAGGTAGCGTTTTTGTGCAAGTGTCGATGACAAGATCTTATGTCAATTTAACCGCAACTCAAGGGCCAGAGACATAATTGTAGATCTTTACTATTTTTTTATACCTAAGTATACATAAGGCGATCAATTCTCTGGACATCGACAAATCTTTTATAGTTTACAAACCAAAGAGGCGAAACACTAGCGCCATGCAATTAACGCCCAGCGCCATCTATTGGTACAAAGTGGAACTAATATCCCGAAACGATTAAAACGTCTAACACACGTTGTATAAACAGATGTGACATGATAGGCGTAGTCAATCTGAACTTATGAGCTCGATACACTAAGGTCATCGTATGATGAGCCAACACATATCAACTGCATTCGGCGCTTGAGTGAGACCCTACCGGTAACGTAGTGTTGGACGCCCTGCTACATAGGGATGACGGACATTCGAAGGCTGGCTAGTGAGCTGAATGAGAGTGGCCGAAAATCGGGAGCGGTGCCTGCTTGGGGGAGACTAATGTCCGCGGGACGAGGGTGGGTTGCGGATGAACACCCCTCATTACAGTGAAGCGACGCACCTGACCTTCGCAACCCTTTAGGGGAACCAGACAACCTGAATCATGGTTACACGTTTCAGAAACATGCAGTTTTTCTCAAGGGGTTCTTCCTAACCGAGCTAATTTTGTTTTTTTTTCATCTCAAGATGTGAAGACAATCTTCATACACATTCTCATACAAGTTATCTCATTAACATTGTTTACCACAAACATTGAACGTTAGCTTTGCTAATGGGTTCTCATTGTCCTCGTATCTTGTACAAATATCCGATTACGAAAATCGATGTTTCGATAAACCTCGTACGGTTTAATGGGTATTATTTGAACAATAATATTTGCAGTGTTTGTAACATAATTATTTTAATATATCTAATCAAAATTAATCCTCCTCCTCCTTACGTGATCGTGTCAGAAATGATGAGATCCGCAGATCTAAGGTCACGGACATAGCCTAAAGAATTGCGTGGCTGAAGTGGCAATCGGCAGGGCACATTGCGAGGAGAACAGACGGCCATTGGGGTGTAAAGGTCCTTGAGTGGAGGCCACGTGCAGGAGGCCGCAGCCGTGGCAGGCCTCCCACCAGGTGGACCGACGATCTGATGAAGGTCGCGGGATTCCATTGGATGCGGGTGGCACAGGACTGATCTGTGTGGAGAACTTTGGGGGAGGCCTATGTCCAGCAGTGGACGTGTATTGGCTGAAATGATGATGATGATGAATCAAAATTCAACGAGTTCATCCAAAAATAGTGGCCTGCCCTCACTTCGTTTCGGGACGTTAAGTAGTTTACCTGATGGTAAGCGATTACCGTCGCCCATAGACGCCTGCACCAACACCAGTAGTCACAAGTACGCTGCCAACCTTCAACCCCCTTCCCCCCAATTGGGCCTCCGGTACCCTCACTTTACGAAACACAGCGCAGGCGCTGCTTCACGCCGGTCTTTCTGTAAAGCCGTGGTACAACTCGGGTCGAGCCGGCCCTTTCATGCCGAAGCGCAGCTCTCCCTCGGTCAAAACGGCTTGTTTGAATGCTACAGTAGGTATATTGTTATACGTGTCCCGTAACGATATCTGCTTCATTATAAGCAACAGTAGGAGTCGGAATGCCGAGAATTGGCCTCCTGTACTCATCTCACTAACTACATACTAAGAGTAGGTAGGTAGCGTTTTTGTGTAAGTGTCAATAACAAGATCTTATGTCAATTTAACCGCAACTCAAGGGCCAGAGACATAATTGTAGCACATCTATTCCACTCGTAACATCTATACTATTTTTTTTATTTATAAATAAGGCGATCAATTCTGTGGACATCGACAAGTCTTTTATAGTTTACAAACCAAAAAGGCGAAACACTAGCGCCATGCATTTAACGCCCAGCGCCATCTATTGGTACAAAGTGGAACTAATATCCCGAAACGATTAAAACGTCTAACACACGTTGTATAAACAGATGTGACTGATAGGCGTAGTCAATCTGAACTTATGAGCTCGATACACTAAGGTCATCGTATGATGAGCCAACACATATCAACTGCGTTCGGCGCCCTGGAAGTGAGGTATTAAGTATGTTATACTTCCATGCTAAATGGGATGGAAATGTTGACATAAGGAAAGTAAATAATCGTTGACATGAGATTAGAAATCGTATTCCTTATAACGTACTTAGTAGGCAAACATACCTAGGTTATCGTGTGATGGCGGATCCTGGATTCTGATTATTTTATCACTTAGCTTCGGGACCGTAATTCAGAAATGAACCAATAGATGGCGCTGTGCTCAATTACCTACATCGCGCAAGCGTTTCGTGTTTGCGGTTTACCTATAAGCCTTGTTGTTCTCTATAAGGGATGTAAATGTTCACAGATACACCCTGTATAGCTATCCGGTTTCCATAGAACATGGCCGTGTCAGCGTTAGCGATAGGTACTCTACCACGTTTAGTTTCTATTACAGATAAACCCTAACAAACGCAACTTCAGGGCCAAAGTATCATAAAGAATTTATGATTCAATTTAAATTAGTTAGGTATTCGTAGCATTATGACAATCTCTAGAGATTTCATTGTTTAGAGAGCCTTGTAAATATCTTAATTAAATCGGTTTGATAGTTAAGGGGCTACACGAATGAAACTAGCGCCGCCAACCTATTTACACTGATTGTAGCGATAATATAATATTTTTGAAGAAAATAAAACATTACAGACTTAGATCCAAGTAAATTGGATTTTTCAAGATGCAATCCATACCACTCGTAATATTATAAATGCGAAAGTAACTCTGTCTGTCTGTCTGCTACTCTTTCACGCCAAAACTACTCAACGGATTTAAATGAAATTTGGTATACAGATAAAATCTAGACTCTGAGAAAGGACATAGGCTACTTTTTATTGCGAAAAGGGGGATGTAAGGGGTTGAAAGGGGGGTAAAAAGTTACTTTTCCACGCGGACGGAGTCGCGGGCGGCCGCTAGTACAATATATAAAACACGCGACATGTAACAATAATGTTAAATATTGCTAAAAGTGGCCGTTTTTAGCAATAATTAAGTCTGTAATGTTTTATTTTCTTCAAAAATATCATATTTTCGCCAAATAGGTTGGCAGCGCTAGTTTCATTCGTATAGCCCCTTAATGACTTAGCAACCTGAGTCAGTTTTATTGGATTGATTTAAGGAAAATCTCTCTCATCTGGGTGTCTTCCTCAGTTGGTCAAAGAAAACATCATTTTAAAAAGGGGATCACGACCCTCAGTCGTGAGGTTTACGACGCGAGGAGGAAATTCTATAAACACCAATATGAAATAAAAATGACAAGACAATACTAACATAAACTTTTGATTTTTATACAAAATGGCCCGCCCTCACTTCGCTTCGGGAACGTAATTCAGAAATGAACCAATAGATGGCGCTGTGCTCAATTACATCGCGCAAGCGTTTCGTGTTTTCGGTTTACCTATAAGCCTTGACGTTGTCTATTGAAGTTATCTCTTTATAAATAGTATAGAATAGATATAGATATAGATTTATGACTGTAACGACTTATACGTCTTTGAGAAACTGCTGGGCAAAGGCAGCAGTAATAGACTGCTGTTTACAGTCGATCTTAACATTAACAAAATAAGAAAACGACATTTATGTAACAAACATTTTATTTTATCCTTATTTATTACCTATAATGTAAATTTTGATTTTTTTATACAATGTAAATTTTGTTTTTTTTATCATGAATTCATGAGGAAAGGCCTATCACATAATTTAATTTCTAGGCAGCATTTTAGCGGACAAACGAGCAGACGGCTACCTGATACGGTAAGTGATCAATGCCGCCCAGTCGCAGGCGTCTGTGTGACTGTGTGAAAATCTGCGACTAGTCGCCAATTTCTGCGATTAGTCGCAAGATTCTGCGACTAGTCGCAAGAGTCTGCGATTAGCCGCAATCGTCTGCGATTAGTCGCAACTGTCTGCGATTAGTCGCAATAAAATCCTACGCAGCAGTGATAGACTGCTGGTCGCAGTCGATCTTGACGTTGATGTTGACGGCCGCCAGCTGCGTGACGAAGAACTTGAAGATGTACGGTATGGCCACGCTGGCGAGTGCGCCCGCGCCGCACAGCCGGCAGCGCGCGCGGTCGCTCGCCGCGCGGCATGCGATAGGGCCTAGGAGGGTACCGCATTTAGTACAGAGGATCGCCTGGAAATACAAATGAAAGTAAAAAAAAGGTCAAGTAACCTGTACAAGGTTATTATTTAAACACCGTCATCCTTCAAACTACTTTTTCTACTAACCATCCTGAACAACATTTCTTCTAAGACTTTTCCAAATTCGTTGAAAGGTTTTTCAACTCCCCATGTTATAAAATGTACATATAATAAAATGACCAGTCACGTGACAGATTTTGTAAGAAAACTTGAAATTTTTTTTCGCGAATTTACAAAAGTCATAGTACAAATGTTGTTCAGTAGGCCTAACATGCGCACCGCGACAAAATTTTGTCGACTCTCGTTCGCGAGAGCGCATCCTTCTATCCCGCTCATCGCTCAGTCAGGTGAGCGAGACGCAACTTGCGCCGACAAAATACGAGTGTCGACAAATTATCTCGCGGCGCGCATGTTAGCCCGGCAGAATGGCCAGTAGACAAGGTGATTTGAAGGATGCTGGTGTTTAAAATAATAGCCCTCTATACTGTCCCACTGCTGATCAAAGGCTTTGGAGGGAAGATTAAATCTTTTATTTATAGTACCTCTGTCTTGTCGGAGCAGTGGAACAGCCGGTCCTGCAGCAGGAAGGCGGCGCCGTGGGACAGCAGCGCGTCCCGCTCCATCTCCCCCAGCCGCACTCCTCCCCCTCTCCTCCTCCCCTTCACGGGTTGCCGCGTCATCGCCTCCACCGCGCCCGTTGTTCGCACCTGATCACAAAACATAATAAGTAAATAAATGAATACGCCAATCACATCAATAAACCTGGTCTCAAACTAGGGCAACCAGGGCCGTCTCTAGCTCATGTGGCGCCCGTGTGCAAACATTTCCCTAGCGCCCCTTTTTTTTTTCTTTTGCGTTGGGGGAATGTTGCCGGCCCGATGTGCAATGGGCCGACGTCCTTATGCATACCCGTCTGCCGGAGGGCGGACGGGTTATGTCGGGCTCTCCTCCGGTAGACTGAAGGCCTACCGACTAAACCCCCAACGACGCTCCCTGTTTCGCCAGAGTGGGAAGGAAACATGTTTTATTTTTAAGTGATAGGTAGCAGACGAGCAGGCGGATCACCTGATGGTAAGCAATGCCGCCGCTCATGGACACCTGCAACACCAGTAGAGTTACAAGTGCGCTGCCAACCTTTTATCCCCTTTCCCCCGGGTGGGCCTCCGGTACCCTCACTCACTCTGCGAAACACAGCACAGGGGCTGCTTCACGCCGGTTTTCTGTGAGGCAGTGGTATCACTCCGGTCGAGCCGGCCCATTCATGCCGAAGCGTGGCTCTCCCACAATTGTACTAGTTAATGAACTTTGACTACACGTTCCTTCCCAGGCGGTGGCCCGCTTAGAGCGCGGGCCCTAAAAATCCCTCCCCCGGTCGTGCTGGGGGGGAGATAGGGACAGCCGGGAGCGCCGAGCCGTCCCTACCGAGCTGAGAAGGAGGCCTGTGCAATGCCAGTGGCGGTATCCCCGCACCGCGCACTGACCGGCCTCTTCCTCGGAGAGGAGGGAGACGCGCGTCTGGTCGGCGTCTCCTCCCTCTCCTTGCCCTTCTGCGAGCGCATGCAAGGGGATCCTCCTCCCTCTGTCGCTCGGCGGCCTCTTTCTGTGACATTACGTCCTCGCAGAAAGAGGCAAAGGCCGTAAAGGCTTGGTCGCTGGTGACCATCGCTCCGACTATGGTTGGGAGCGAAAGGTCGCTCCCAACTACACGCACCAACTCCTGGCGCTGTTGGTCCCAGGAACTGCAGCCCTAGCGCCCCCTAGAAAGCGCGTGGTCAAAATGAAATGGGTACAAAGTACAATACAGTTTGTCTGGCCGTTTAAGGGTGAGGCCTCCATATTATATAATATATAGTATGGATCATTTATCCTGAAGCCCCCGGACGATCTATAAGAGCCGGCACACACTACGCGTTTTAAACGCGTGTTTTACAGGTGTATTGTAGTTCATTGTTACCAAGGGATACGGACACATATTACTTTGACATCTCGCCGCGTCCCGCCTCGGGAACCGCTAGACACGCCAGTTCGGCCTCACCTCCCCAACTACGGGGCGTATACGCCCCCAGGGCCGCTCCCACGGCCTACCAAAAATCCCTCCGGACGGACAACGGCCCGGACAGAGAAGGGAAAGAGAGCCCGCAGGCTTACCAGTAAGGCCCTGAAATCCCAGCCACACGAGCACCTCCGCTGGATGCGGAGGCAGGGGGAAGATAGGGAGGCAGGAAGCTGCCGCTTACCGCTGGATTGCGGGACTTGGCGCGATCTGCGCAAAAGTCCCCCACATGTAATGTGGGGGCAGCGCCCAGAGGCGCTCCAAGTAAAGGGGGGAGAAAAATAGTCTCCTTTAAGGACCCTAAGCAAACAGGGAGCGACCCACTTTCGTGGGAAGTCCCGTGGCCTTGCGGTTCGGAGACTCCACGTAAGGTAAAGTGGGGACTGACCCCGACCGGTGATGTCATGGTGATCCCCCGGATTTACTCGTGGCGCGCCTTGCTTTGCTGTAATACGATTTATAAGAAGAGCTTCAGGTGCTACACAAAATGTATGCAAACTGGAGTTCTTTTTACGTTGGTTATCAAAGCGCGGCGGCCGGACAGCGCGGGCGCGCGCCGAGTGGGGCTCCGTTGCGAGCAGCGCGCGGCGCCCCTAGGGCCACGGCGCCCGGCGCCCCTAGGACCGCGGCGCCCGTGTGCAACGCACACCCTGCACCTAAGGGAAAGACGCCCCTGAGGGCAACCCCTGTACTATGCGTACCAGATGACGAATTAACTGGGGGCGTCAACCCAGAACATTCAGACCCAAGAAAACTTTTTTTTTTTATTTTTTCTAAATAGACTACTTAAATTATGGAAATTTTATAGGGATTACACAAGTCTAGTCTAGACGTCCTGACCGGTAGGTCAGGATTTGTCGGAGACCATGTGGTTATGTTTTAGTGGCACCACCACTGACACTGGAGTCTGTTTTTATGTGATGTTAAGCGATCCCCGCCAATCATAGACACCTGTAATACCAGTAGAACCCCCTTCCTTCAATTGGACCGTACCTTCACTCACCCGAAGAAACTCAGCGCAGGCGCAGTTTCACGCCAGACTTCAATGATGTCGGTCGAGCTAGCCCATTCTTGACCTTGGGAGATGGCCCATTCTAGCCATCTAAGAATGGGCCACCTCTCACGGTCATCATGTGTAGGCCACAATACACATTCGGCGGCCCACAAAGACATGTCTTGCACCATTCTAATTCGCATGTTATCTTGATGTACCCCCACCGGCCTTTGTATCCCTCACCTGCCACTTGTCGGAGACATACACATACACACCGACACACCGAAACACAGACACACACACACACACACCGACACAAGCTGTAAACTAAATTCGACCCTGATCAACATTGAACGTATCTACCTGCTTTTGTTGTCCTTGTGGAAAGCAATAAACACATTTTTATTTATTTATTTTATAATAATATTATATCTTTAAGTTTGTCCGTCGACCACCGGTCGTCGTATCTCTCACCTGCCACTTATGGGCCATCTCCCACGGTCATCCGGTTTAGATATGTCTTGCTATTCTCATTTGCATGGTATCTCGATGCACCCCCACCGGCCGTCGTATCCCTCACCTGCCACTTGTCGGAGACCATGTGCCGCAGCCGCTGGTAGTGCACGACGCCGAGGAAGATGTCCGCGGTCATCTCGCGGCCGTCGGCGCCGGAGTACACGCGCTCCGTGCCGTAGTAGTTGTACCCGCCCGCCTCCAGCAGCCGCCCGGAGTGGTCCGTCGCCGGGGCTTCACCACTCGACTACTATAATACCAACACACACACCGACACACACACCGACACAGACACACACACACACACAGACACCGAAACATTCACCCATCACACACCACTCACACACACAGGCACACACACACAAACCGACACACACACACGCATACCGACACACACACACACCGACACACACACACACACACACTCAAAGACACACACAGACACTCACACCGTAACACACACAAAGACACACACAGCCACTCACATCGACACTCACATACACACTGACACACGCTCACACAGACACACTAAGTTTGTCCGTCGACCACCGGTCGTCGGATGTCTCACCTGCCACTTGTCGGAGGCCATGTATGTGGTTATGATTTAGTGGCACCACCACCGACACTGGAGTCTGTTATTATGTGATAGGTAGTAGACGTAGTTTCACGCCTGGCTTCTATGAGGTCGGTGGAGCCATCTCCTATGGTCACCCGGTTTGGATATGTCTTGCTATTCTCATTCGCATGGTACCTCGATGCACCCCCACCGGCCGCCGCACCCCTCACCTGCCACTTGTCGGAGACCATGTGCCGCAGCCGCTGGTAGTGCACGACGCCGAGGAAGATGTCCGCGGTCATCTCGCGGCCGTCGGCGCCGGAGTACACGCGCTCCGTGCCGTAGTAGTTGTACCCGCCCGCCTCCAGCAGCCGCCCGAAATGGTTGATCGCTGTGTCTTTTTCGTTGAAGCGGAAGGGTGATGCGTCGTGGACCTGGTATAGTAGAAAAGTGTCATCTATAACTAAAACGCTATGTGGCGGGTCATTACATTCCCTCTGATATTGTTGAGTGAAATGATGGCTGACACATACGTCATACTTGTGTATAGGTGCCGCCTCTGGGGACTGGTCTGCTCCGGTTTACTTTTCTTAGCTTTTAACATTTTTCCTCATCTTAAGTATTGGACTGTAGGAAGTGGTATGAGGAAAACATTGTAATAAACATTTTGGCGATTAAAAAGAGTAACTGGCGAGTTTCTTGCCGGACCTTCTCGTCATAATCAACTTTCCGATACCGGTGGTACAATCGCATTAGGTCTATTTATTTTTTAGTATATCTTATGTATCAAGATATATATTTAATTTCATTTAAATCATATACATTATCTTTAAATAGTTTTAAATATTTTCTTTTTGTATGACGATTTGTAAGTGCTGTGTACAAGCCTATGCAAATAAAGAATATTTGACTTTGACTTTGAAAAGTATCGGTCTATCACTAAGGAGACTGTGTAAAAAATAAGAGTTGCACAAAGGGCCAAGGAGAGGAGCATGCTCGCCATCAGACTACAAGATCGAGTCCGGAACTCTGAAATCCGACGCAGGACAAGAGTCCAGGACGTCGGGTTGAGAGTTATGGAACTAAAGTGGAGTTGGGCAGGACATTTAGCTAGTTGCGGTGATTAGGTGGAGCAAATTTATGACCGAATAGTGTCCTAAAAACGGCAGACGAAGGTCGCCAGGTGACCCGGTCGGTCAACGACATCGCCAAAATTAGAGGGACTACAATGTAGTCACTACATGGATCCGAGCAGCTCAGGACCGAGCTCATTGGCGTAAGGAAAGGGAAACCTAACCTAACTAGTAACGATTTAGAGAAAACTAATTACGATCTAGTACTAAAACAATAACTATTCATGATTTAGTGCCTCAGCAATATTTATTAATTGCCAATGATTTATGATTTAGTGCTAACTAGTAACGATTTAGTGCTAACTATTTGTGATTTAGTGCAATCTTATTACGATTTAGTACTTCAACAATAACTATTTTTGATTTAGTGCAAAAATAAGTGTCAAGTGACTCACATGTCCATGCAAGCTAGCCGCCTTCCCCGCCATCTGCTCGATCATCATGGCTATCGTCATCCGGGAGGGGAAGCCGTGCGGGTTGAACAGGATGTCCGGGATGAGCCCCGACTCCGTGAAGGGCAGGTCCTCGGCGGGCCACTTCTGCGAGCAGATGCCCTTCTGCCCCGCGCGGGACGCGAACTTGTCGCCCACTGTTGGGTTGCGCTGTAGAACGGAAAATAACTTAGTATTAGCCTAAATAGGCTGCGTACTCGGGTCGGCCGCGGTAGTAACCTGAGTAAATGGGGATTCACGGACGCATCAAGCAAAAATGTCATAGTAGTTGTTTTAGGAGGATCGTCTTGTGAAGAAAGCATACCAGAGCCGACCGATAGGCCGACGCCCGGTAGGCCGACCTAGGTATCGCTGGAAAGACGTCGTCGAGAGTGATCTGCGAGAACTTAAAGCCATGAACTGGCAACAAGTGGTACAGGATCGACCGAAGTGGCGTTCCCTTGTTTCGGAGGCCAAGATTCGTTTCGGGTCGCTGAGTTAGTGTAGTAAGTAGTAAGTTTTTTAGAAGCGACAGCTTCTGTAAAAGCGGTTGCTTCTTTAAAAGCGATTGCTTCTCCAGAAGCGACACCTTCTCTAAAAGCGATAGCTTCTCCAGAAGCGATAGCTTCTCTAAAACCGATTGCTTCTCCAGAAGCGACACCTTCTCTAAAAGCGATAGCTTCTCCAGAAGCGATAGCTTCTCTAAAACCGATCGCTTCTCCAGAAGCGATAGCTTCTCTAAAACCGATTGCTTCTCCAGAAGCGACACCTTCTCTAAAAGCGATAGCTTCTCCAGAAGCGATAGCTTCTCTAAAACCGAATGCTTCTCCAGAAGCGACACCTTCTCTAAAAGCGATAGCTTCTCCAGAAGCGGTAGCTTCTCTAAAACCGATTGCTTCTCCAGAAGCGACACCTTCTCTAAAAGCGATAGCTTCTCCAGAAGCGATAGCTTCTCTAAAACCGATTGCTTCTCCAGAAGCGACACCTTCTCTAAAAGCGATAGCTTCTCCAGAAGCGATAGCTTCTCCAGAAGCGATAGCTTCTCTAAAACCGATTGCTTCTCCAGAAGCGACAGCTTCTCTAGAAGCTGGGAAAATATAATATGTTGATGCCATCGACACGAGAAGAAGAAGAGAATAAATAGTATAGATAGTATGGATATTTAAATATCCTCGCGTTTAGTCCCATTTATATCAAGTATTTTTTATTGCAACGCGAAAGTATAAATCAAACTGACCTGTATCCGCAGCATGACGCAGGCCTTGGTGGGCGTCTTGCTGGAGAAGTCGCTGCACAGCCGCACGCTGTCCACGAACACCTCCTCCTTGCCGGTGTACCGCCCCACACTGTACTGGCTCTTCTCCGCGTCGAAGAAGCTGAAAAAATACATCTTTAACATCGTACATTGACCTGACTCCGTTCTTCTTAACGAGGTTCTAAAAGTACAATTCGACGGATCCCAAAAACAAAATCGTATCTGCTATGTTTTTACTTAGCAGATACGATTTTGTTCTTGGGACCCGAATTATAATTGACAATTTTACAACAAATAACAAGATGCTTACAAGTCCTTACACAGTTTTGGGACTTCATAAGATTGGTAATTCATTTGGGAAACATTTTTTTTAACAAATAACCAAAAAACCTTATTGATTTACCCATGCATAAATTTTAATCTGTAATTATTACATTCCGAATCGGTGGTAGATTACATATTTAGCATTCATAAATGTTCTGTATGGATTTAAACTGAATAAAGAATTTTTGGTTTTGATTGTGATCTTATAGTTACGGAAAAAAGTGGCTGTGACTAACGTACTTCATCCCCTTCCGTTCTCTTGTAGATTCGTCATGTGAAATTACGACAAGGGTTCCATTATTTTCACATTTGGGTACAGAGCTCCAAAAAAAGGTACGTAAATCTGACATCAACTCACCAATAAAATGGGCTATTGGGCACTGTAGCGCCCACCACGGTCAACCCTTCCGAGTCCATGTGCGGACTGAGCTCGGGCCGGTCACATATGTCGATAGGATGACGAAAGTCAGGGACAAATGGACCTAAGAATAGGGCAGGAAGATGATAAACTCACCAATAGAAAGGGCTATCAGGCATCACTCTGGCGCCTACAGCAGGCAGCCCGTCGGAATCCATATGCGGACTGAGCTCGGGCCTGTTCGGGTCCCGCTGGAAGAACGAGCCGGGCGTCTTCAGCTCGATGATAGGATGACGAATGGACTTGGGAATAGGCTAGGAAGATGATCATCAACTCACCAATAGAAGGGGCTATCGGACATCACTCTTTCACCTACAGCAGGCAACCAGTCCGAGTCACGAATCACGAATTAACGAATGACAGGGACGAATGGACCAAGGAATAGGCCAGGAAGATGCTTAAATCACCAATAGAAGGGGCTATCTGGCATCACTCTAGCGCCCACTGAGCTCGAGCCGGTCACATAATATGTCATCCTATCGACATAACATGTCGATAGGATGACGAATGACAGGGAAGAATGGACCTAGGAATATGATGATGATCAGGGCAGGAAGAAGAAGATTAACTCACCAATAGAAAGGGCTGGGAGTGGGCCAGGAAATCAATGATAGGATGACGAATGACAGGGACGTATGGACCTAGGAATACGCCAGGAAGATGATGATCAGCTCAATGATAAGATGACGAATGGACCTGGAAATATGTTAATGTTCAGGGCAGGTAGAAGATGATAAACTCACCAATAGAAAGGGCTATCAGGCATCACTCTAGCACCTACAGCAGGCAATCCATCCGAGTCCATATGCGGACTGAGCTCGGGCCTGCTCGGGTCCCGCTGGAAGAACGAGCCGGGCGTCTTCAGCTCGATGAAGTCGGACTTGTACACGGTGCCCGCGGCGAAGCCCCGCTCGTACGCAGACTTGTTTATTATCATCGCGTCTTCCATGTCGTAACCCTGCGAGTAGTATGAAAACATTTATATAATATTGTTATAAGAAAATTTTGTGTGTTATGTTATGTAGTAGGTATGTTATATTATGTTATTAGTTGTTTTGTATTGTGTAATTGTTATTTTTAATTAAGGAATCCTTTATGTAGTTTTTAAGATATTGCTGTGCCCTAACAGGGTTCATGTTGAACTGTTATTAAATTCAACACCTAATCACAACATGAGTGCAATAAATAATTTGATTTGAACATTATCAGTGAACATTTACGTCCCTTTAACCACGTGTTCTACCTACCATTCTGAACAACATTTCGCACCTTTATTCAAACAAAGAAATAACTCAAAATTCGCGTTTTCTGAGATTTCATCAAAAACTGTAATAACTTAACAAGGACTATCGTTTCACTCGAACAGCCAATCAAATATGAGCAAACTGAGGGAGACAGCGCATGGTCCGCCTCTCTTTTACTAAAACGCGCGAACAAGTTGATTCCGGTAAAGCGAAAGATTCAGTGATGTGCCAGCTTTGTTCAAGGTTTGAACTCTGCTCTTCCGTGTTTGAGTGAAATAAAACCAAACATTGCGGTGTTTTACTGCCAGATAAAATTTATTTTCTCTAATATTTAATCTAATAGTGCAATAATTTATACTTAGTTCACTTTATTAGAAAAAAAAATGAAATTTCTACGTATTATTTTAGACATAATTCTGTTTTATTTTAAAAGTTTCATAAGATACTGAACTTAATAAGACTTATTTCAATGTTGTACTGTTAATTCACGATTACCGTTGTGGTATTTGGAGTTGAGTCTCTGTGTTAATAACTTTAGAAATATTACTTTTTCAACTTTTTAAATTAATTCACTATTAAAGTAAATTCATACATGTCACGTTATTGAAAGTATCGTAATAATGGCAATTTTAATCTGTATTTAGCATGGCGTCATTATCTAGGACGCGGATGATATAGGTTTAGTTGATCAAAATACACCAATATCTGATAACGATTCAAAAAAGTATGACCCTCATACATTGAATGACACCAAATTTGATTGTAAAGTAAGTTATCTGGAGGCACGGCAGTGCCAGTGCGAGAAACTACGCCTGCGCTGTGTTTCGACGAGAAAATAAATGATGGTATTGAAGGCTCCATCGGGGAGAAAGGGGGTTAAAAGGTTAGCAGGGGATTTGTGACTCCGCTCGTGTTGCGATGAGTGTCTATTATACGCCTGCTCGTACATTAATTCTTGTATGACTGTCATTGTACATAAATATAAATATACGTACGCCGCTCAAATAGGGCTTGCAATCGAATATTCGAAAAAAATAATATAAAACTGTTCCGTATATTCGAATATTAGATCTGCGATATTCGATAATCGTTTTTTTCGAAATTCCTAGTCAATCCTTTTACGTGGTGTAAGATGAAGGCATATTTTATTAAATGAAATGAAACAGAACTCCAAGGCTCTTTCCAATACTGACCATCTTCTCTAGGACGGGCGGCAATAAGAGGTTCCGATCTCCAAGGGCGGTTAATGTTGTCCTTGATTCATCCCACGCAGGCATTCCGCCATTGTGTGCTGTGCGGTATCTTCCGCACAGTCGTACACATCTGCACCGGCAACGATGCATAGATACCTTCCAACTTAGCCATGTCATGAGAGGATCTGTGTCAACAGATAGCTCATCGATCCACCCCACTTTCTTCGAATCCATCTGTCTAAGACGGGCCAGACCGGCTCCAGAATCCGACGTCGTGATTCAGAACCTTCGGTGTCGAACTAGTTTAGGCGCCGCCAGCCATTCACTTAGTGCCGTGTCCTGAGCAGCTCTTTACTACCGCACTACTGCGTCCAGCGGAGAATAAATAAAAATGAATAAATAAATTGAAACAATATCACATACATTGCCCTGGTCCTAAACTAAGGTTTTCCCTTGTACTATGGAAACCAGAAACAACGAAGGCACCACAAACACCCGGCACCATTTACTGCGAATTTGAGCACTTTGCCAGTAAACAAAATCCTGGACTTCTGCGTCTAGATCCCTTAAGAGGACCTGCTATGGCGCACGCCACCTCGTGAAAAATGGTACGGTATCCTATAATTATCTGAACTTCCATGACCTTTTGTACTTGAAACAAGCCTTATGACGGTTCTTTAATGATCCCGACCAGATCGGTGCCCCGTATTGGGCAATCGATCTTACTACCCCATTTTAAAACGGCGACAGCTTTCATCGCCTCCTCTTAGGTTGGGCAACAGCCGACTAAGAGCCCCCGCAGCGCCAACTAATCTCGGGACCAGCTGTTGCCGGTGCCCGGTAAACTCCCATCTGCTGTCAACCACGAGTATCAAGTACTTAAGGGTAGCTTCAACTGGGATGGTAGTCCCACCCACCACATGGTGAATCCAGGAGGACTTTTTCCGAGGACTGAGAAACCAGATTGCCTCGGACTTGTGAAGTGTACCCCTTGACACAACCTCTGCCAGAGCAGTCAAGCGTGGATCCACCATTGTGGGCACTGTGGGCATGCCCACAGCCTTAAATTTACTTGAGACTTTGCACTTTCTTCTATCAACTTAGGATCAGCATTCTAAGAGATTCTAAGAGAGGGAGAGGGGGATTGGCGGGGGAGGTTGTATCCACAACTATGGGCGTAGCTAGGGGGGGACGAGCCGCTAGGGCCCCCCTTCGACGATACCCCAAGTCGGAAAATCCTTAGATGCCCATAATCACGAGCGTAGCTAGGGGGAACGAGCCGCTAGAACCCCCCTTCCACTATGTCCCAAGTCAGATAATCCCTAGATGCCCACAACAATTTTTGAGGTCTGGATCCGCGCCTAGGCCAGTGACAAGTACTGTAGCACCCCGAAGTTCAAAAACTCGGACTGTCACCAGTGCGTCGTCGACATAACAAATAACGCGCAAAATTACGCAGCGCAAAACGTAATTCGGCATGAAAGGGCCGGCTCGACCGGAGTGATACCACGGTCTCACAGAATACCGGCGTGAAGCAGCGCCTGCGCTGTGTTTCGTCGAGTAAGTGAGGGCACCGGAGGCCCAATTGGGGGGAAAATGCACCTTTTTACATAAATTTAAGTCTTTGTGTTACACTTAATTTTATCTTATACTGGAATAAAAGTAAAAAAGATGAAACCTTTAAAATTATAACAATAAAAAACAGCAACATTCTGACTTGCATCGTACCATTTTGAAGGAATTAAATTAATATTTTTATCAAAAAGTGAAATAAGTACGAACTTTTTTTTCAACAATATAAATAAATACCTTCCTTTTATAAATAACTATGATCTCCATACAAATTAATTTCTATATGTTTTAAACTATTCATACCTATTTTTAAAACAAGGCTATTGTTATTAGTATATTTTTTATTTAATTTTGAAGTACACTAAGCGGAGGTGTCAAACTTCAAATGTGTTTTCCCACAAATGTGAAATTTTGAGTTATTTCTTTGTTTGAATAAGGGTGCGATTTGTTCTACGAGTTTTGGAAATTCGCATAAAAAAATTTCAACTTTCCATACAAAGTCGGTCACATGACATGGTCATTTTGTATGGGGCGTCAAATTCAAATCATTTATTGTATCATGGGTCGAAAAATTTTGACGAATTTCGAAAAGTCGTTGAACAAATGGTTGATAGAACACGTGGTTAAAGGTATATAAATGTTCACAGATACACCCTGTTTACTGTCCCACTGCAAGGAAAAGGCATCCATCATAGAAGTAAAGTCATCGCTACTATGATGGTATTAGGCTTAATCACCACGCTTGCCCAATTCGATTCCCGGGTTGAGCAAAAGTGCTCGTATGTTTCGAATTTAGCGAACATAGCTCTGGTCAGTCTTGGGATCACCAATCCGGATTAGGAGGAATATTTATTGGTATACATAAATAGGTAGTATGGGACCATTCAAGTATTACGTAAGCATCGATGGGGGGAGGGGGGGTCTTGGCTTTGCTTACTTTTGGTAAATTCAGGAAGAAAAAGTATATTTTATCGCCAATTTTTGATGACAATGGGGGGAGGGGGGTTAAATTTCCCAAAAAATCTGCTTACGTAATACTTGAATGGTCCCTATGGAGCATAAATGTATAGGTACCTATCTAAGAACCGTTCAAGTATTACGTCAACATATTTTTTCGAAAAATTATCCCCTCAATTACTATTTTGAGCCTCAATGACCTCCAGCTACGATGTTTACAAATGTTTGAAACCTTACCGTGTAAGATATAACGGCGACTATCGCATTGGTCCCAGCGGGGTAGTCGTCCAACAAGCATAGGTTGTCGTAGTGGGCGAGCCTAAAGAGAGGGTTAGCCGGGGTCTGTAGCTTGTATAGCTTATTCTTTAGAGTATATCAACACTGGCAGGGTAAAAGCAACCTTACCGCGTAAGATATAACAGCGACTATCGCATTGGTCCCAGCCCGTAGTCATCAAAACATGGTTGTCGTAGTGGGCAGGCCTAAATAGGGGCGTGTCCGGGGTCTGTAGCTTGTATAGCTTATTTTCTAGAGTATATTGATACTAACAAGGTAAAAGCAACCTTACCGTGTAAGATATAACAGCGACTATCGCATTGGTCCAAACCAAGTCCAAAGAGGGGTAGGACCGGGACTGTAGCTTGTTTAGCTTATTCTCTAGAATTTGTTGTAGAGTATACTAACACTAGCAGGGTAAAACCAATCTTACCGTGTAAGATATAACAGCGACTATCGCATTGGTCCCAGCCGGGTAGTCGTCTAGGCAAAGGTTGTCGTAGTGGGCGGGTCTGAAGAGAGGCGTGGCCGGGGTCTGCAGCCTGTATAGCTTGGTCTCCGCGTTGGTGGCCCACGTGTGGATGGGGGTGCCCATGGTTTGTTTACCCATCTGGCATTGGTACATGTTACTGAAAGAGGAGAAAAAAAAAACACTTTAGTAAATTAGACTGAATTTTATGGAGTTAGCTCATAATGGTAACGATTCGGCTGATGAAATTAAATGGTCAATACTCAATTCAATACTCAATGCTTTATTTCGTTCAGTATAATACAAGGTGTATCTGTGAACATTTACATTCCTTTACATACAGGTCTTTTACAAAGCATTGTAAACAACATTTGTTTAACGACTTTAGGAAATTTGTCGGAATTTTTGTCGATTCCCCATACAAAATGAACAAGTGACATGACCGCCTTGGTATGAAAAGTATTATTTTTGCGTATTTCCGAAAGTCATAGAATAAAATATGTTGCTCAGAATACTTGATAATAAGTTATGGTAGAAGGGATATTAAGTTCATGATCCAACCTGTATGCCAATAAAGTCATGAAATTAATAAATTGATGGCGCCACTGCCGCTTATGCTAAATCCATTGGTTATAAAACATTCAAAAACAGATAGTTCCCCAAAAAGTCACTTTCATAAATCTTTTCAGCAAAAATGCCTTTATTATATGGTTATTATTTTCTATGTGGTGTGATGACGAGCATAATATGCGTGGATTTGATATACACCTTTACTAATATAGTTGTGTCTGTGCAATGTATCAACACATACTCACCGCGGCGACTGGTTGCAGTCGGGCATGGGGACCAGTTGAGCTAAGTTGCTCATAAACGCTGATTTCGACAGCTCTAAGTGTGTTGTTTTCCCTGAAACAACAACAATAGCAAGTCATGTGACTGTTTAATTAATCAGTGCTCGGATTAGGTAATCAACGTCTTCAAACATTACATAATATGTAGGGATATCACCCTTGATATATAATTTTGAAAATCTAACATTTTAAACGGGTTCTTATTCTTGTTACTTGTTATGAGGGCTTCGGAATTAAAACGGTACAAAAAATACCAGTAGTTTAAATGAAAAGTTTTAATAAGCTTCGTGTTCTCTAAATAATTTGTCTGTCTAAATGATTGTCACTAAAAACGTATATTTGACATATGCATGTATAAAACCTGTCAAAATGTGACGCGTAATGACTCCATTGAGCGCCTCGTCGTCCAAGGCAAAATAGGGCACTAGGCACTGATGCGATGGACGGATCAGGTGAAGAAAATGATGGGTGGACATGAGTGTCCCAAATGGGGCGTGAAACACCTCAGCACAAGCGACTCGCGCTCGGGCAGTTTTACATCAATCAATCAATCTCAGTGGCTAGTTCACCTTTATAGATCTCCGTCTGCGTGACAGCGATGTCCAGGTACAGCTGCTCCATGGTGCCGATGAGCTCGAGGCGGCCGGCGCTAAGGTCGATGACGGGCCGCATCAGCCCTCACGTCCCAATGGCTACGCGATGACTCTCAGTAACTCACCTGTATGTCCCTGTGGAGAAGCTGATGAAACTCGGGACCATGCGCTGTGGGAATGTCAGCTGTATGAAGAGGAACGGCAACAGATGCTGAATGACTGGAGCAGGAACGAGATAGGACCAGTATACCATCAAGAGATGGTCAACTTTGCAGAAGGTTTTCGACGGTTGCGTGCGTTTGCTCACAAAAGGCTTAACATTTGGAAGGAGATTGATTGATGTGGAACTACCTGAGCGCGAGTCGCTTGTGCCGTGGTGACGTGACGTGACGTGAGAAGTGACATTGAGATGGGCGAAAGACACATACTTTGAAGGGAGTGAAGAAACGCACCGGGGAAAGAGCCCTTAGCAAGTATCTGGTGAGCGTCTCCCAAGATTCGGTCCGTATGCCGAGACGGTAGGAAGGACCATGGGCTGGTGGAGGGACCTGTGTCAATCTCAGTGGCTAGTTTACCTTTATAGATCTCGGTCTGCGTGACGGCGATGTCTAAGTACAGCTGCTCCATGGTGCCGATGAGCTCGAGGCGGCCGGCGCCGAGGTTGATGACGGGCCGCATGAGCCGCGCCTCCGACGTGAAGAGGAACACGCCGGCGTACTGCGCGCACACCTGACACGAGGGAAAGAGACAAGTAACGTATCTATACAGAAATCCTACTTACTATTAGGGAGCGTTCAAGTATTACGTAACGCAATTTTTGAAGATTTTTGACCCCCCCTCCCCCCCTTGTAACGCACCGTAACGTTTTTCGGTACCCGCCCCCCCCCCCTCTCTAAACGTTACGTAGCGCTCAAGTGCTATTTTTTACCCTAAGTAATTTCGCAATTTGGGAGTTTAATTTCCCTATTTTTTATTAACGTGTAACAAATGTTACGTAACGTGTTGTAAGAAAGACCCCCTCCCCCCCCTGTAACGCATCGTAACGTTTCACGAGACCCTCCCCCCCAATTGCATTACGTAATACTTGAACGCTCCCTTATAAAGGCGAAAGTTTGTAAGTATGGATGTATGGATGTTTGTTACTCTTTCACGTAAAAACTACTGAATGGATTTGCATGAAACTTTACCACAATATAGCTTATACATCAGAATAACACATAGGCTACAATGTTTGAGGTTTCTAATGTGAGGTCGTAAAACCTGAAGTCCACGCGAACGAAGTCGCGGGCAAAAGCTAGTTAATCTATATGTTACTGTAAAAGCTCAAAGAGAACGAGCGAGCGAGAAATATTTACCGTAGAATCTTAAGATTTAAGTGTAAGGGCCTCGTTCACCACCTACGAGTAAAGTGTCAACTAATTTACTTGTCAATTAAAGTGGGTTCAGAGAAAATTGGCCCCTGGTATTTGTATTGAAAAAAATATTTAAATTAAACTAGGCCGCGGACCAGGAGCCAATTTTCTTCGAACCCACTTAACCCACAAGATAATCAATTGACACTTTACTCAGAGTTGTATTTGTACTTTAGAGTAAATGTATGTAATTAATTCTGAAAATAAGAGATCGCAGACCATTCCCGACGACATCGGCTCATCTCGGTCGGTCAACTCAGGGTATATATTTTTAATTCACTCGTGTGACATAGCGTTGTCGCATGCGACGTATGACACATTTGTCTTTTTAGTCGCATGACACTTAAACTTATTTTGACATTTAATCTGTCGCTCGCTTGATTCAAAAATACTGAATTTCAGTAGAAAACGTGCGCTCCACTAGCGACGAGTGAATCAAAAATAGATACCCAGCCGGGCTAACATGCGCGCCACGAGATAATTTGTCGACACTCGTATTTTGTCGGCGCAAGTTGCGTCTCGCTCACCTGACTGAGCGATGAGCGGGATAGAAGAATGCGCTCTCGCGAACGAGTGTCGACAAAATTTTGTCGCGGTGCGCATGTTAGGCCTAGTGGTCTGCTGACGGGCTGCTGTCTAGTATAAATAAAAAAGTATCGATATAGATTTTCCTCACCTGCTTCTTCGGTATGACAACAATCTCAGTGGTGATGGGCACGCCCTCCCCCTTGATCTTGAGCGTCCGCAGGTGCGCGGCCGCCTTCTCCGCCACGTCCTCCGCGAGGTACCCCACCAGCCGCCCGTCCACCAACACCGGGTACTTGTACACGTCTTTGGCGAGAGGCGTCTGAGCCACTGAGCTTATGGGCTCCATACCTGGATAAATTAAAGTATCAGCCTATATTACTGTCTCACTCTGCGACCAAATCGATCTATTGTGATCTCCGCTTCCTCTAGAGATCGTCTCCCAGGCCCACGGACGTCATGAACCATGTGATAGCCTAGGGAGCGATAGCCTTAACATCCACCGGGCTGATGTGGTAGCTGCCCAGGGTTCGGCTTCTTGGGTGCGCGAGGGCATCACAATGACAGAGAATGTGCATTGGTGTCTCGTCTCCTGTTTTACAGAATCTGCAGGTAGCGGTCAGCCCAGTTCTGAAGCCGTGTTTGTTCGTTCTCACTGCAGGGAAAAGGTGCTATGATGGAGACATAGAAATCAGGTCATCGCTACTATGAGGGGATTGCCGGCCTCTTTCCCTCTACCCCCGAGAATGAAGCCTAGATTTTGCCGCCCTAAAATACATGAGCTAAATCTATTAAATAGATAAATAGAGCGATGGTACCCAATTACGCCTGCCACAGCTGCGGCCTCCACTCAAGGACCTTTCTACCCCAACGGCCGACCAGCCGGCCGGCCAGATGGTGAAGTGGAGGTCGCGGGAGTCCCTTGGATGCGGGTGGCACAGGACCGATCTGTGTGGAGAACTTTGGGGGAGGCCTATGTCCAGCAGTGGACGTCTATTGGCTGAAATCCAGCCCGTATTTTTGCGGCGGCAATCGTTTACTATCAAGTGACCCGTGCATGTCTGCTTATACCAAAAGTAATAAATAAGTACTTACCACATTTTTCAAGCACGAAAGGAAGCGAAGCCAGTTGTTTTGCATCTGGACATTGAGTCACCTGTAAATAATATAACAACATTTTATATACATAGTGGTTGCGCTAACAAGATTTTTTGAGGCTTATTTCCTTAGTTTAACATGGTTTCATTTTTAGGGGTCTAGGATGACATGCGTTCGCCTAGTCTTTGCACTCTTGCCTAAAAGATGTCCAGATTATAGTTCCAGGTTATAGTTAGAATAGGTTCAAATATTTGATATAAATGGGACTAAACGCAAGGATATTTAAATATAAGTACATTATAGCACTTACTGCTTGACGTTTCGACTGCGCTACAACAGCCGTGGTCACAAGCGGACTGGAGGCGCACGGGGCGTCGCGTCGTCTACAAATTTTTGCGTTTAGTCCCTTTTATATCAAGTATTTTTATAATGCAACGCGAAAATTTAAAAACATACAAGGTGTTTCTGTGAACAGTTACATCCCCTTAACCACTTGTTCTACCAACCATGCTGAATAACATTTGTTGAATGTACGTGGCGTGGGCGTGTGCACGGGGCAGCCTGTATGTTAGTATTGTTGTCATAGTCACCTGTGCAGCCATGGTGAGGTGGTTGAGCAGGCCGCAGGGCGCGCCGTCGGGCGTGTGCACGGGGCACACGAAGCCCCACGCGTCGGGCAGCAGCTGCCGAGCTTCTGTCGTGCGCATCTCCAGGAAGAACGAGCCGCGGTGGATGGCCCTAAAGACCATTCATCGTTAATTTGCTTTTTGGTATAGGAATTCTTTGCGGAAAGATCCCTGAATGAACGCCGCGTCGGTAGGTCTAATATGCGTACCGCGACAAAATGTTATCGACTCTCGTTCGCGAGAGCGCATACTTCTATCCCGCTCATCGCTCAGTCAGGTGAGCGAGAAGCAACTTGCGCCGACGCAATACGAGTGTCGACAAATTATTTCGCGGCGCGCATGTTAGCCCGGCAGGAAGTCGCAGCAATAGCAATTATTTATGGGAAGGTTTTTGAGTGGAAGCCGCATCCAGGAAGTCGCAAACGTCGCAGTTTTTTTGTGTCTCTCAACCTCATATTTGTATCTCACGGCCGCTTACCATCAGGCGGAGTGAGGACATCTATACTATTAAGTGGTTACTTCTAAAATCAACGATAAAGCTTATGTAAACCGAAAACACTAAACGCTTGCTCGATGTAATGGACAAACAGCGCCATCTATTATTTCATTTTAGAATCACGGTCCCGAAGCGAAGTGAGGGCGGGCCACTATCGTGAATGCAATATTTTTTTTATTCTCAATATAACAAAAAAAAAGATAGATACTCACTTAAAGTGCGACATGTACCGCATCCTATTGATGTTCTCTGCCACGATGGTGAGTCCCTTGTACTGCGTGAGGTTGACGCTGTTGGAGGGCGCGTTGCCGGTCGCCAGGAACGTCTCCATGCGCGCCTCGAGGTTGCCCGCCGCGCGGATCATTGTTTGTATGTCGTTCTGTTGCCAACAACGCTTTTATTACACATAGGTACTTATTTATGTATTACTTCCGTCTATGAATCATCACAGGGCCATGACCTACAGGAAGGCACATACACCTTCCTTAAGTTGTAGCTTTAGCTGAATGGGATACTTTTTGTGACGCGCCACGAGATGTCACATTCGCCTTGCATGACCACAGATTAAAATAAGTGCAAGACGAATGAATGCTGATTGTTCGTATTTTTGTATACTTGACTTGGATGTTCGTAATGAGGGCTACCGCGTGTGGAAAATCCGTTAGATGGCGTACGTGTAGACTAAGGTTCAACTACACGGTGATTGGTTATTTTTGATGTGAGATGTCACGTGACGTTGAGGTTGGACCTCAGGCTACACGTACGCCATCTAACGGATTTTCCATACGCGGTAGCCCCCATTCAAAAAACTCGCTTGTGCAGTCACTCGACGTAGAGACCGCGACTCAAAAAGCGTAGCGTCTTTTTTGTCGCCAGGAAATTTGGGGTAGCATGGAGGGGTAAAAAGTAGCTACTCTCCGTCTTTTTAACTATCCCCTCCTCTAACATGTTACTCTCCATCCTTTCAACAATCTCCACTTAAAAAATCACGTCAATTCGTCGCTGAGTTTTGCCGTGAAAGAAAGACAAACATACAGCGAGACAGACAGACATTATAATATTAGTGTGGATAGGTACTTATTTATGTATTAAGCCGTCCGTAAATCATCACAGGGCACATAACACCAGCTTAGTTTGGGCGCCCCTGGATATTACGTGATTTAGAATATTTAAGCACGTGTAAACATATTTCTAAGTACAAACCTGTATGTTTGTATTGGTCTGGATGTTTTCTATGTATTATATGTATGTATTTACAAAAGAAAAGTATTATATGTATATATCCCACTGTTGGTTCTGATATCTGTAACACAGGTGCTTAAGCTACATATCTCAGAGTCAGATCAATGAATGTGATGTAGTCAAATATATATATATATATTATTTCTTAGTTATATATTATATTTTTCTGTATGTATATTTATGTATATTTTTCTAAGTTAGTTCTAAGTAAATTTTTATTTTAGGTAAAGAATTTCTTTGCAATTTTAAATATTGCACTTAAAAATCATCGAAGGGTTCAGGTGGGACTCGAACCCAATACCTTCCACAGTCCAGGTGGCTGTACTACCAATTATACTAGCCGATCCCCTTACTAAGCCGACGAATTTCGTTCTAAGTTGGTTCTTAAGCGTTGTGTTTTCAATAACAGAGGGCTTAATTTGAAGTGGACGTTACGACCGAATCGGAGTTCCTCTCTCTTTCACACGCGCTGTGCGCGCCTTTGTTTGAATGTGACAGGTATATTCTCATTCGTTACGGGACGTCTTCGTTATAAGCCACCTGATCTTTCATTTTAATTTTTCGTACATACCGCAGTAATCTTGACCCGGCCCGCCGCCCTGGCGCGCTTGTTGACCTGCGACTTGACGACGTACAGCAGCATCTGCAGGCGCTCCTTCAGCACCTGCAGGTACAGGTGCCCGCCCAGCATCAGCTCTTGCACCATCACCGCGTCTGCGCCTTCCACCTGAGAGATAGTAAAAGAAATGCTGTACATCGCTCGTTTGCTTCGATACCTACTATATCATCATCATTCATCATTTCAGCCAATAGACGTCCACTGCTGGACATAGGCCTCCCCCAAAGTTCTCCACACAGATCGGTCCTGTGCCACCCGCATCCAATGGACTCCCGCGACCTTTACCAGATCGTCGGTCCACCTGGTGGGAGGCCTGCCACGACTGCGGCCTCCTGCGCGTGGCCTCCACTCAAGGACCTTTCCACCCCAACGGCCGTCTGTTCTCCTCGCAATGTGCCCTGCCCATTGCCACTTCAGCCACGCAATTCTTTGGACTATGTCCGTGACCTTAGATCTCCTGCGGATCTCATCATTTCTGACACGATCACGCAAGGAGATTCCGAGCATAGCCCTCTCCATTGCCCTCTGAGTGACTTTGAGCCTTCTTAAGCGGCCCATTGTAAGCGGCCACGTTTCAGTTCCGTATGTCATCACTGGCAATACAGACGCATTAAAGACTTTCGTCTTCAGACACTGTGGTAGATGAGCCGAAAATATGCTGCGTAGCTTCCCGAACGCTGCCCAGCCGAGTTGGATTCGCCGGTCGACCTCTTTCTGGAAGTTGGACTTACCAAGTTGCACTTTTTGTCCGAGGTAAATATATTCGTCTACAACTTCCAGTGTAGAGCTTCCAACTTTTACAGGAGTGGGTACGACATGAGAGTTCAACATGAGTTTCGTCTTGTCCATGTTCATTTTGAGACCCACTTGTTGAGAGACTCTACTGAGGTCGTCAAGCATTCTGCTTAGGTCTTCCAAGGTCTCAGCCATGACTACGATATCATCGGCAAATCGAAGGTGCGTCATGTACTCGCCATTTATATTGATTGCCAAGTCCATCCCATTCCAGAAGCTTAAAAACGTCCTCCAACAAAGTTGTGAACAGTTTCGGCGATATGACGTCACCCTGTCTCACACCTCGCTGGAGTGGTATAGGCTTAGACTTCTGGTCCTGAAGACGGACTGACATGGAGGCGTTTGCGTACAGGGACTGCAACACTTGTATGTACCGGTAGTCAATTCGGCACCTTTGGAGAGACTGTAGCACGGCCCAAATCTCGACAGAATCAAAAGCTTTCTCATAGTCCACAAACGCTAAGCATAATGGCAGATTGTACTCCTCGGTCTTCTGTACAACCTGCCGCAGCGTATGAATGTGGTCTATGGTGCTAAAGCCTTTGCGGAATCCGGCTTGTTCGGGAGGCTGAAAGTCGTCCAACCTACGTGCGAGACGGTTCATCATAACTCTCGAAAACAGCTTGTATATGTGACTCAGCAGTGTGATAGGCCTGTAGTTCTTCAATTGGGATTTATCTCCCTTCTTGAAGAAAAGCCTCACCACGCCAGTATGCCACGCTTTGGGCGTCTTTCCCTCGATGATGACGAAGTTAAATAGCTTCTGAAGGGCTTTCAGGACCGTTCGTCCACCTGCCTTCAGAAGCTCCGCTGTGACTCCGTCATCACCCGGTGCCTTGCCGTTCTTAAGCTGTTTGAGAGCTATGCTAATCTCGTACAGGCTGACGTCCGGGATATCTTCGGTGTAGTGCCGGGTTAATTTGGCTCTTTTATCAACGGCTTGGGAGACAGGTGTGCGTGATGTCTCGTAGAGCTGTCCATAAAAGTTTTCAATCTCGGCCAAGAGTTCATGGCGTGACGTGACGATCCTGCCATCTTCTGTTTTCAGCTTAGTCAGCAAGCTCTCTCCAATAGCCAAATCTCTAGCGAACACTTTGGAGCCTTTGTTCCGCTCAATAGCTTCTTAACACGTTCCGTATTAAATTGGCGTATGTCGCGAGATAGGCACTTAGAGATACGCTTGCTGAGCTGCCGTCGTCGACGAGCTTCTTCAGAAGTTTGCAGAACCATTTTCCGTCTTTCTTCCATGAGTTTCAAAGTTGGTTCCGAAATTTTACTCACTTTTTTTGTACGGCTGGGTCTGAAGACCTTTGCACCCGCCGTAAGGACAGCTTCCACGAGCCTGTCATTATATTTGTCCACATCTACGCAGCTCTCCAAGCAATCGAAGCGATTTTGTAGTTCGAGTTGAAAGCTCTCGGGGTTTTGAATCTGGATGGCTACAGGGCGGAGCGTAGATTTCATCAGTCGATACCTTTCGGATTTAACATTGAGGTTCAATGTGCCTCTTACCATTCGGTGATCGCTCCCAATGTTTACCGCATTGATCACTGAGACATCATTGAATATCCGGGTCTTAGTCGACATGATGAAATCTATCTCATTTTTTGTAACGCCGTCCGGACTTTCCCAGGTCCATTTACGATGCAGCCGTTTTCTGAAGAAGGAGTTCATCATATAGAGTCCTTCCCTCTCCATATACTCGGCTAGCATTTGGCCACGGTAATTCCGGATCCCAGATCCAAATTGCCCCACTTTCGACTCCTCATCGCCCTTTTTGCCTAGCCTTGCGTTGAAGTCTCCCATGACGACATTGTAGTGAGTCTTGGAAGTATGCATTGCCCGAGATATATCCTCATACATTACTTCCACTTCCTCGTCGGGATGCGTCGAGGTCGGGGCGTACACCTGTATTACCTTCAACGAATACCGTTTGGTAATTCTGAGTATAAGATACGCCACCCTATTCGACACACTTCCGATTTGAACAATGTTGTTCACGAGAGACTTGTGGACAATAAACCCGACTCCACCTTTGGACAGATCTTCGCCCTCCCGGAATACAGCAGGTTCCCTGATCTAAGGATCACCGTGTCCTCGCCCTGTCGTCGGACTTCGGATAAACCTACGATACTCCAGTGAATCCTGCTTAATTCTTCCTCCAGTTCCAGCAGCTTCTGTTCGGTGCGCAGTGTGCGTGTGTTGTAGGTTGCCAGGGCCAAGGTTGTTCGACGGTTGGTTTTCGCCACCCGGGGATTCTTAGCACCCCTGGTCCCGGCGCCTTGCCCGCTTCCGTCATCGCTGGCTCGGCTTCCGGTACCGCCGGGCACTTGGGGCCTTGTGTTGGTCCTACTGATCAATCTAGGGGGGGATTTGGGCCTACACCCACCACGCTGGCCCAGTGCGGGTTGGTGGGGTACGCCAGAGCCTCTTCCGTTGTGCAGCAGGGTGCGCCACGTGCAGGTGAGGTTGACTTTGGTCCCGTAAGATGTTGAGCGGGACCACTTGCACCCCATCTTAGTCACAGAATACTCCAATCTTAGTCACAGAATACTTAATAGTACAAGGTACAGAAGACCCACTTCCAAAAAACCGTTATGGAAATAAAGACTCAGACTACTATAATCTAACGTTGAAATTCCGACCGCCCAGCGTTCAATGCCTACCATTATTCATACCTAGAAGTGCGTTCTCTTCTATCGCAAGCAACTGTCGCGCGTGCGTCGCCGCTCGTTCGTGATTTTCTACTAATTTGCCCCTCCGGAGGGGACGCCGCATGTACTTGCAAGTTCGATACCTACACGCGGAGTGGGACAGGCCTATCTTAGTTTACTAAGTAAAAGTTTGTTTCTCAATAAGTGAATAACCTTTGTAATTCTAATGAGAAATAATAAAGTTCTTTAACCATAAATGACGATACAAATACTGGAGGCCAATTCTCGGTTTTCGCCTTCTATGTCGAGTCGACTTCATGGAACGCACAACCAATAGGAGAACACAGATTACAGTCGACATTCCTTATCTTGTTCTCCTATTGCATTGGTCTATGCGTTCCATCTCTTTTTCCAATTTCCAATTCCTGCCTTCGAATCGACATAGAAGACGAAAACCGGGAATCGGCCTCCTATTCGGCATATCTAGTGTAGTGTTTGTGTTATGAATACGGGTAGCGGAGATTGTGAGGTAAAAGGTTATCCAACCATAATAGATGAAAAGACCTGTGATATAGGTACCAGAAGAAAACGCCCGTTACGATGTTT